>JASAMX010023363.1:0-23025 GCA_030248175.1 Microlaimidae sp. YZB2_3 | reverse complement strand
ACAATTTAAAACCTGACCACTTAATTCAATCCGTTTTTACCTACAGCATATGAGTGCCGAAATTACACTATTTTATTTTATAACGATTGCTCACCACAGACGCAGCGTAGAACCACGGGGACTGAAAATTCGGAAAATAGACTAAATTTTACCAGGACAGTTTAATTTTTAAACCAATTTATTGCGTAATCATGAAATGCCAATGTTCTAAAAACGAGTATCAATTTTATTTTTTTATAAATCACACAATTTCACATAAAAATATCACAACATAACAAATAAAAAGCTCACGACTGTCATCTACATATAATTATCTCTCATTTGAGCTATCAAACGTCATATTCCGTTCAGGATTACCAAAGATATAGTCCAAAATCAAAAATGCCCAATTGGGAAAAGTGCCGAAATTAAATGCACTAGTATAATTTGGCACAATTGTCATCATTCAAAAAAGTGCTAAACGGGGGGGTTTCAGGGGTGGCGGAGCCCCCCCCCCTAACCATGGGAGCGTCTGGGGGGCTTTAGCCCCCCAAAAATTTTTTTAAAAACAGAGCCAAAAACTGCTATTAAAAACCTTATTTAAAACTTCGAATTTAAAAATTTAGCAGTCCATCCATAATCTCTATGTATCAATATTTTTTTATTCCAAAAGCGGGTACCTCAATGTTCACATCACATTGCATTTATATAGCTTGAAAGATTTTTTGTTTACAAAAATAGTTTGGAGCTGAATACTCCTTTTAAGTTTAAGACACTCTCAAAACATATATATTCATTAGAAAATTTTTGTTAGATAGGTAGATCCTTAATAACAAATATAAATTGCTGTAATAATAGACCTACATGGCATAACAAAAATTGGGTCGGCGGTCCCACCACGAAACAAAGTTCCTCTCAAATTAAATGCATTTTGTTGTTTTATTTTGAAATTAGAATATAGTACAAATAATAGAACATCTATTTGAAAAATTTTGACGTGCTTTTTGTATTAAATTAAAGCATTATAAAATTTTTTTTCTGGTTAACCGAAATTAATTTACATATGAAAAACTTTATTAATGCTTAAAATAGCTCTGAATAATGGTCAGAAGTTGCCAAAAATATTAGAAATTGTTTTAATATTGTCGTTTTATCTCCGGTTTTTTAAAAAAAACTTTCGTAAGAATCATTGTTTTCATAACAAATTCTGATCTCCGGTTTTTGAAAAAAACTTTCGTAAGAATCATTGTTTTCATAACAAATTCTGATTTTTTCGGACCCAAAACTTTGTAATGCTAGATATTTCCATACTAACAGATATAATTGAGTCAAAATTAAATAAAAAAACTGCTCTAAAACTTTTTTATTAGTTTTGTTATGTTTTAGCTCAGGTAAGACCCTCACGTTTACGCTTCACATTTACTTTAAGACTTGTTAAAAATTTTTATAATTGAATCAATTAAATTTATTTACAGTTATTTTATTTTTTTAGTTAATTTTTATAATTAAACATGTTAGAAAACTAATTAAAATTTTATGCCATTTCTCAGTTTATTATGTTTGAGTTGTGTTCGCTTCGCGTTTGCGTTAATTGATTTAAGTTAATATAATTATATATAAATATGACTAGCACACAGATACGCCAAAGGACAAAACTAGAAACATTGATTTTTTTCAGCAAATTTGTACTTGGAAAGTCGCACAATTGCGCATCTGCAACTGCAAATTTGTCACTGTAGTAAAATCTAACTAAACTTTTTTCCCAAAATTTTTGCCATTAAGTCTTTTAACATCTCGTCTTACACACTTTGACTTTAAAAATCATGTCTTTAAATATGTCATCTTCAGAAAACGCTTTTTTGGGTGCGATTTTTAGAATTTAGCTTTAAAAAATGATTTTTTAACATTTTCAATAAATTTAATATCTCATCTTTAAAAAATTCATCTTTTAAAAATTTTATTTTGTCTTTTTATTTATTGTTATTCTGAGCAAGATTTTGAATGCGTAATATTGCAAATTACTGCACGAAATTATTGCATTAAGTATTTTATCGATTAAAACCATAGATAAAAAACCACTTTTTTCCAAAACCAAACCAAAAAATCGAGCAAAAAGCTTAGATATGACTACCATATCCAAGGATTATATTGGTCCTTGAACAATGGAGTATGGAGTATTAGTTGTCTTGATTACAATACAACTTCTTGTTTCAATGAACAACCATAATGGTTTTTTTAAGTCAGTTGTTGTAGTAAACTGTTAAAAAAACTTTTTGACTGATTCAAAATTTTTTTTCTAACGTATTTTTTCATACCGATCTTCAAATTGTTTTATATTATAAATTTTAGTCCATCTCATTTGGGGGGGCCGAAGGGTCCGTTTGGGGGGCCGTGCCCCCTTGGCCCTACCCCTGGCTACGCCCCTGGCTCACATTTAAAATCTGGTGCTCAATGCATCCCTATACTGTGCACTAATCACGCATAAAGTATTAGTATCTAACCTACACCTCGTGCGATACGTAGAGTTTACTACATTCCACAATGGTTAGACGAATACCACCATTGTTAAACGAAGGTTTCACCGGAATCGTTACTGTACTTTTTTTATCTTTTAACACAAAAATAATAAAAACGTTAAGGGTTGTACTTATGTTAATATTTTATGCGGATTGGGGACTCTTGATATCGAAGTAACCACAATATTTTGTCGTTACTCTGGCAAAATGAGCACCGAGTCGTATAATTTTTATGTGACAGTGACTCATTTCAGATTTCTAACAGTGTACCCTATTAACTACGGAATGATGCACAGTCACGTGTATTTTATAATGACAGTGGCTCATTTTGCCGTAGTAACGCCACGATATTTTCCTGGCCTTTACATCCCCGGAACAACCGCTTTTTTAACACAGAAATAATATAAACATTATCAAGAATGCGCAAGAGAGGGAAATGTCCGACTGCGTGTTAAAGAATAAATGTTCTAATTATATGTTAAGCAATCAAAGTGCAGATTTTTTATCATGTCGAAATAAAAATTTGTAAACTCAAAATTTATAGATGAAACTCTTCTACATAATGGATTATTTCTGAATAAGAGTTTTTTAGTGTAGGAAAGTAAGAAAGTACAATGACAACTATGACTATATGTGGGAATCATATGTGCGCCAATCATATGTGGGAGAAAAATTGAGAAACAGCGAGCCACTAGTACATATATTTTACGGTTTTAAATATTTTAAATATTTACTGGTTTAAATTCTCGACCCCTTCCTTTTAAAATTTCTCAAAACCTTCTTGACATTACAAAAGCAAACCTATTTTTTTGGGGTTTTTAGTTTTTTGCGATCCTATTAGAATTTTTTACATGATAAAAAAATCTACACTTTGGAATAATCTATACGTAAAACCACTGTTTAACGCACAGTCCGACATTCTCCACTCCTAAGGCTGGTTCATACTTATGTAAAAACGTCCTTTAAACCAAGTCCAAAGGACGTTTTCACATAAGTATGAACCAGCCTTTATGCATTCTTAGCATTACGGGTCAGAGTCACGTTAATTTTACATTGATTGTGACTCTTTTTGTAGTATTTACACGGCAGGAATCACCGTCGGTCTCCTTACTGAAATGTAGGTTTTTTCATAAATCCCGACCGGGGATGGTTTTTCGCGATTTTGCGACTCCAAATCCTCCACCGGTGTAATTCGACGATCGTTGGTTGCCGAGTTCGGAATTGAAGGAATTTTATCCGCGTCTTTCTCCGATTGCTCCACGTTTATTCCGTACATTATACTTTTGGATTCCCCGTTGGCGCTATTCTTCGAATAATCTTTCAAAAACTAAAATATTGTAGGTTTTTTTTTAAATTTTACACGTTTAACGCGTTCCCGTAATCGTCTATCAAATCGCCTTTTCCTCAGCTACCACGGTAAAACGATGCGTCTCACTGTGGTGATTTTGACGATTTTGGTGCAAAAATCTTGCCGCGTTTAACTTTACGTATCACATAGAACACACACACCTAGGTGCGATACGTAATACTTTATTAGCGAATAAAATTTGCATAATTGCTACCGTAATACGTTTAACCATTTGATTTTGCTCATTCACTGCGCAGTAAGCGAGCAAATTGAAATTAATGTAGCAGTATGGTGGCAGTTATTCAAATTTTATTGACGCATAAAGTATTACGTATCACATAGGTATAACCTAGGTGATACGTAGAATTAATCACGACAAAGTTTACACAATAATAGTCAGATGGACATACCCCAACAACCGTGGACCGAAGGTTTCACCATGATAGTACACAGGTTTCACTGTGGTAACCGGGGCAAAGACGATTACTGGAATGGATTAAAAAATGCATTTTGACAATACCGAAAAAAATCAATTTATTCAGATTCTTTGTTTTTTTATATTGCAACTCTATCTGTTGTATTTAAAATTTACGTTTATTTTATCGAGACGCGTTTGTTTTTGGATTCATAACACTGCATGTCTCTTTTTGTTTACTAAAAAAACTGACTGTTCCTTTTGGATACAATTTTAAATTCAAAATTGAACGCTGTATGTCTCTTACGAACAACATTGTGACAGTTTTTCTTGGTACATTTTTAAAATCAAAGTTTATCAAAATAAAAAACAGTTTTTAGGATACCCCAACAATCAAAGTATATAGTTTTTACTTTAATACTTACATAAAAATGTCACTTTTTTTAAGTAACTGACCTGACCCTTTGGGATTCTTTCCGCTGGAAATCCGCAGAATTGATTTCGCGCCAGTGCTGCTCAGTTGTAAACTTCACGTTTCGTTTACGGTCCGCGTAAAGTTTAACTCTAAGCAGCGGTGGCGCGGAATTCCTTCTGCGGATTTGCAGCGGTTTTTTGACAAAAGATTAAAATCGGCCAGCCTCAATTTCGGCAATTGTTTTGTTTTGCACGCAAAATTATGTAATGAACAGCGTATTTTAAGATAAATCACTATGTACTGATCTCGATGTATTCACTTAATTCACATAATTTTTCGTGGGAAGGAACAATAGTTAGCGGCCGAAATTAAAACTGGCCGAATTGAAATCAATTATCCTGTATCCGCGATTTTATTCAATATCCTTATCACTCTATTAATTAATTATACTGCACAGAGATAATGTTATATATACCTTTCAGGCCATAGCTGTCACATTATCCTCGTCAAGATTCAAATTATGGAAAAACAATAGGCACCTTGCACTACTACTCGGTTTATACATGAAGTATGCAATAAACATAGCGAGTCACTATAATGGATAATTACCGTATCTCCTACTTATCTTTTGTAGTATGCAGATCGACCCCCGAAAGCGCGCGAAATTTCGATCGGTTGATCTGGATACTACGAAAGATAAGTAGGAGATACGGTAATTATCCATTATGGTTACGCTTATGTATATTGCATACTTCATGTATAAACTGAGTGGAACTCAGTTTATAGTCAGCGGCCAAAATTAGGGCAGGCCGAATTTAAATAAGTAACCTTATTAACAATTTTCCTCAATATCGTTATCACTAATAATTAACTTTATACATAAAAACAGAATGTAATATTACCTTTCCTGCCATAGCTGCCTCGTTATCCTCGTCCAAATTCAATAGTAGAAAACTAATAGTCAGCGGCCAAAATTAAGGCAGGCCGAATTTAAATAAGTAACCTTATTAACAATTTTCCTCAATATCGTTATCACTAATAATTAACTTTATGCATAAAAATAGAATGTAATATTACCTTTCCTGCCATAGCTGCCTCGTTATCCTCGTCCAAATTCAATAGTAGAAAACTAATAGTCAGCGGTCCAAATTAAGGCAGGCCGAATTAAAGTCAGTTACCTTATATCAACGATTTTATTTAATATCAATTAACTTTATGCACAAAGATAAAGTGATATACCTTTCCGGCCATAGCTGCCACATTATCCTCGTCTAGATTCAGATTTTGGACGAGTTTTAGCAATTTGTCGCTCAGCTGAAATGAGGGGATGCGATGTTCCACCCAGTCGGCGCCCTAAAGCCATACATGGGCAATTTGGTCTGGAATCGGAGGGGGGGGTTAAACCCAGCTTTAGGGGGGAGGGGGTTTAATTCAAGAAACAAATTTTACCCATATTGTTTTTTTTTCTTTTGGGGCCTATTTCATAAAGACGTTTGTAAATTTTCATTTTACAAATCTCCGCCTATTTTTTGTAAATTACGTAATAGAGGATATACGACACAGCGAATATTGATCGGTCAGTGGAAATGAAATGACGTGGCTGCGACCAATTAGCGCAGCAAAGTGCGCGGAGATGCTCCCCCTAGATTACAAGTCGAAAAACCTTTATCGTGTATTTTACAAAAAATAGGCGGTGATTTGTAAAATCAAATTTATGAAACAGGCCCCTGGAGTGAATTTTACCCATACTGTTTTTGAATTCGAGGAAAAAATAGTCAAAAAACACTAGTTAAATTCAGCTTTTGGCTGGGGACTTTCACCCCGCACCCACAAAAGGTGGTACCTGGCGGATCCTTGAGCGATTGCCTTTAGAGCTGACTCTTGGATCAGAGTAATGAACCCAGCGAAACATTTGCAAACAGAGTTTGCAAAAAACGTCTCAGCTGGCGGGGGCCTTAGAAAACTAAGGGTGCATCCCCATGGTTCACTACCGGATCTTTTAAGGTTAAATTCAGCTTTTGGCTGGGGACTTTCACCCCGCACCCACAAAAGGTGGTACCTGGCGGATCCTTGAGCGATTGCCTTTAGAGCTGACTCTTGGATCAGAGTAATGAACCCAGCGAAACATTTGCAAACAGAGTTTGCAAAAAACGTCTCAGCTGGCGGGGGCCTTAGAAAACTAAGGGTGCATCCCCATGGTTCACTACCGGATCTTTTAAGGTTAAATTCAGCTTTTGGCTGGGGACTTTCACCCCGCACCCACAAAAGGTGGTACCTGGCGGATCCTTGAGCGATTGCCTTTAGAGCTGACTCTTGGATCAGAGTAATGAACCCAGCGAAACATTTGCAAACAGAGTTTGCAAAAAACGTCTCAGCTGGCGGGGGCCTTAGAAAACTAAGGGTGCATCCCCATGGTTCACTACCGGATCTTTTAAGGTTAAATTCAGCTTTTGGCTGGGGACTTTCACCCCGCACCCACGAAAGGTGGTACCTGGCGGATCCTTGAGCGATTGCCTTTAGAGCTGACTCTTGGATCAGAGTAATGAACCCAGCGAAACATTAACAACATAAGTTGCTAAAAATGTTTCAGCTGGTGAGGGCCTTAAAAAACTAAGGCTGAAACCCCATGGTTCGCTACCGGATCTTTTAAGGTTAAATTCAGTTTTTGGCTGGGGACTTTCACCCTGCACCCACGAAAGTTGGTACTTTGCAGATCCTTGAGCGATTGCCTTTAGACCTGACTCCGGCCGACGGGGTGAAAGTCCCCAGCCAAAAGCTGAATTTAACCTTACATAAGTTGCTAAAAAGCTGAAACATTTTTTAGCAACTTATGTTGTAAATGTTTTGCTGGGTTCATTACTTTGATCCAAGAGTCAGCTCTAGCTGGGTTCATTACTTTGATCCAAGAGTCAGCTCTAAAGGCAATCGCTCAAGGATCCGGCAGGTACCACCTTGTGTGGGGGCGGGGTGAATGTGCCCAGCCAAAAGCTCGGTTTAACCTTAAAAGATCCGGTCGTGACCATGGCACGCACCCTTAGTTTTCTAAGGACCCCGCCAGCTGAGAGACGTTTTTTGCAAACTCTGTTTGCAAATGTTTCGCTGGGTTCATTACTCTATCCAAGAGTCAGCTCTAAAGGCAATCGCTCAAGGATCCGCCAGGTACCACCTTTTTGTGGGTACGGGGTGAATTCCCCAGCCAAAAGCTGAATTTAACCTTAAAAGATAATCCGGTAGTGAACCATGGGGATGCACCCTTAGTTTTCTAAGGCCCCCGCCAGCTGAGACGTTTTTTGCAAACTCTGTTTGCAAATGTTTCGCTGGGTTCATTACTCTGATCCAAGAGTCAGCTCTAAAGGCAATCGCTCAAAAAACACTAGTTTTACTTCAAAAAGCCATTTTTATTGCATTTTTTAGCTTTTTATTGCTTCACCTCACTTCTGATTGGGGGGAGTTAAACCCCCTTTTCAGAATTTCGGGGGGGGGGTTAAAATTTCTTAACTCTTCGCCCTCAAATCATACATGGGCAATTTGGCCTGGAATCGGAAGGGGGGGTTAAACCCGGATTTAGTGGGAGGGGGCTTGAAATTCGAGGAACGAATTTTACCTATATTGTTTTTTTTCTTCTGAAGTGCATTTTACCCATACTGTTTTTTGAATTTGAGGAAAAAAATAGCCAAAAATTGCTAATTTTAGGTCAAAAAGCCATTTTTATTGCATTTTTGAGCTTTTTATTGCTTCACCTCACTTCTGATTAGGGGAGGGGGTTAAAACCCCTTTCAGAATTTTGGGGTTAAACCCTCTTAACTCTATGCCCATGTATGCCTGCAGCTCCTCGTCAGCGTTCATGCGAATCCCTATCGTGTACTTAAGCGAGATAAACACGACCAGTGTGCAAACGATCGACCACAAGGAGATGACCACGGTACCCAGGATCTGAACGCCCAATAGGTAGAACGAGCCGGTGGCAAGCAGACCGTCGCGTTGAGGACCTACATCTTGAAACTCGTGTCGAGCTAGAATTAAATATTGAATAAAAAGTTTATTATATTGATTTTTAAAATTAAAAGAGTGTTTTAAATTATATTTTTAGTATGCGATTCTGCAAATTTCCAAATATTATGCGTTAATCATTTATTTCTAGAATTAAATTGAAAAATTAGCACAAAATGCTGAATATGACTCGGTAAACAGTGGATGGCGTTTGGTTGGCAAGCAAGCCTGCCTGCGATGCCAATTTTTCAGTTTAATTTTAAGACAACAGTTTAAACAGTCAGCTTTGCATTTCAATAATAATAATTGAAAAATATATCATGTAAAGAGTTTTTGTATTTTAACCCAAAAGGCAAAACGTATGGCAAACTCAGTCATAGCCTCTTTCTTGCAAATGCACCTTGGCAAAAGTATAGAATAGGTTAAAAAAATAATTTTAAGAACGTTATTTTAAAATTAGTTATAATAGAACGCCAAAAGGTATGCAAGGTTATTTATTTATTTTATTTATTTATTTATTTATTTAATAATAGTCGTACAGATTAGGGTAAGTAACAGTTATGTAATGTTGCTATTTCATTGCAATATAGTGCATGGTTATCAATAAACACAAGGAAGAACAAATATAATCATGTTATAAAAACACAAAATAAATATTAGTACATTAAAAATATAAATAAATACATAAAAATAATTATGGTTTTTAATTTTGATTTGAACATATTTAAGCAAGTTGATGAAACAATATCATCTGATATAGAGTTCCACAGTGAAATTACTCTGTTGCTAAAAAAATATTATGCTAAATCGGTTTTAAAAGGCTTGTGTTTAAGTTTAAAGCTGTGACCGCTGGTACGTTTTTCTGCAATACGTTCAAAAAAATAATCACTATTAACGAGATTGTTTGATATCTTATAACATATAATAAGATCATTTTTAACACGCCTAGACTCTAATGGTTCTAGTCCCAGCTCAGCTAAGCGTAATTCGTAATTAACATGAGGAAACCCACATCTGCTGTATAGCCTGCGAGTGAAAGTCCTTTGGACTTTTTCAATGCGTATTTTGTCTTTTTTCAGATGTGGATTCCAACCAAAAGTTTCAGTTTCAAGAACAGGCCGCACAAATGATAAGCTTTGAGCAACGCTGACATATCATTGCTTTGAAATGTTTTAAAGATTAATGAGGATCTAGCTTGTGCTTTTGCAGTAATATATGCGCAGTGGGTTTCACTTTTTAAGTTAAAAGTTATCATAACTCCTAAATCTTTTAAATATCCTACTTTTTCAATAGCATAAGAAGCCAGCGAATGCTTAGTAGCATCGGTTGATTTTCCCAACAAAAGGTAGTGACATTTATTAAAGGTTATATTCAGCTGCAAGTCGGATGACCAGCGACAAAACTTTGCAAGAGATTCTTCAAACTCGCTTTTGTCTTTAGGTGAATCAATAACTTGATATACTTTTGCGTCATCCGCAAAAAGTTTAGCTTTTGTGCGACCTACTAAGCATTCAGGTATGTACTTAATGTAAATAGTAAACAGCAAAGGCCCTAAGGCAGATCCTTGAATAACCCCACTTGATACGTTTGCATAATCAGACGAACTGTTTTCAATGATAACTTTTTGGCTCCTGTCAGACAGAAAACTTGTAAGCCATGCAAGCAACTCGTAACGGATGCCGTAAGCCTTTAATTTTTTTACTAGTTTAGAGTGAACAACACTGTCAAAGACTTTAGCATAATCAATGTATATGCAGTCTACTTGTTTTCTGTCATCAAGGGCGTCAACCCATTTCTTGAGAGTAACTAGTGATTATAAATGAGATGCTGAAACAATATCTCTAAAATAGCTTCAATCAACCCTTGTCCCATAGTTTGATAAGAACGTAAAAAATGTGATTCGAATCTTGTCTTTGTAACAGATCGAGCATATTCACAATTTGTGTTATCCTGCGCATATTTATTTTATCTATATTTGCACCCAGTTTTACATTTTGTAGCCCTATTCGCGCAAACAATAGGTAAATATTGACCACCGTGGACGCCAAAAATAACATACACTCCTTCCACTTTGGAATTAAATGGTGCAATACACCAAAATATATTGCTGAATTTAATCGAAATATTAAAGCCATAAAAATGACGTATCATCCAACATTCCAACAGAATTGACTTAAAAATCAGGATTGATTGATTGAACCTGCCAAATTTGGCGTGCTATCCATTACACCATAGGCTGGACAACAAAAAGTAGAGAAATTCGCCTTTTTAATTACGCTTGTAAAACTTTTCCTTTTTACTAAAAAAATTATGTATTTTGCATAAACCAATACGCAAGACCTTTTGTTACTCGGGAATAACTGCGCAACGAAATACTACATAAAACAATCAATATTCACAGTCTATCCTGGCGAATATCATTCAGAACTCAATTTGAAGACCGTCCGTATGCAAGATGTATATTATGTCACTGCGCAACGGGGTTTTACGGAAACCTACCAAAAATTCCAACAGCGACAACGGCCCAAACGGCGGCGAAAAAGTGAACCGGAATGGCGCCGACCGGATCGTCGATTTTGAACCGCTCCATGATCGGGACGGAAACGATCGCCACCAGACCTCCGATGGCTCCGATAAAAACGGACTCGAGCGGACTGATCACAGGGCAAGCGGCCGTCACAGCCACCAACCCTCCAAGAATGGAATTAACCATTATCGGAATTGAATAAATTCTTAAAAAAGTCATTTAATAAAAAGTTATATAGCATTCAAAGTCATTCAAAAAATGTAGCATTTTTTCACTAAAATATATTAAAAAGATCCCAATTTGTTCTGAAATTTTAATGCCTAAGTGGCGAACTATTTTCCCGCAGTAAGTGGAATTACACCCACTACACGTTGGAATCAGAGCATATTGGAATATTTTTCGAAACTATTAAAGAGATTGTTTCAAAAGATTCTGTTGTACTTTTATTAGATGTTAGATTTTATCATGGGTTTTACCTTTGTACGCGCTTTAGACTGCATAGCAGATAAGAACTGACCAAAGTCCACTCAAAAAAATAAAAAAATGAATTGAAATTCTACCTGCAACCCAGTCTGGGCCGCTTGTTATCTTTGAATCTCATGATGGAAAGTGCGTTTGCGACTGATAAATATAAAAACGATTCTTTTAAAAAGTATGAATTCTTAGATGTTTTTCTCAACAAATTTATATGACAAGGGCCTATAAAAATAACAACTCTCTATTACAATGACAGATTGACAAAGGCATTACTTGTCTTCATTTGTCGATCACCATATTTTTGATTTTTTAAATTTTATTTATAGACACCTTGCACTGGAACTCGGTTTATACATGAAGTATGCAATATACATAAGCGTCACCATAATGGATAATTACCGTACTCCTACTTATCTTTTGTAGTATGCAGATCAACCGATCGAAATTTCGCGCGCTTTCTATCGGTTGATCTGCATACTACGAAAAGATAAGTAGGAGTACGGTAATTATCCATTATGGTGACACTTATGTATATTGCATACTTCATGTATAAACTGCGTTTCAGTGCAAGGTGCCTATAAATTTTGCACTATAAATAATGATAACGTGAATCACAAACAACTATAATAAGTGCACTTTGCGTAATCACGATACTTTATTCAAACAAATGATTTTGATAAAAATTGTTGTATTTTGGAATATTGAACGTTTTACCATGCAACAGAACATGTATTTTAAAATTGTTGTAGAAACTTTTTCCATGCAATTCTGACCATAGTTCAGGAAATGAACTGCGTAGTCTTATTAATTCCTTGCAACATGATTTATGATATGTCATAAGATGGTGAAAATTGTATTCTAGCACAGACTCTTATTTGTACCAATTACAATATAACTAAGAGATCCATGATGTATTTTTGGGGAAATTTAAAACATATTTCACACTTTCCAATTGTACAAAGTGAACCACAAAGAAAACCATTTATTTTAACGCAGGTATTAGAAAATTTACGTGCAAATTTTAGAGTTCTATACAAAATACATTAAATAACGCAAATTTTGGATGAAAAAAATATTAGTGTAAATTGTGGATACGACACAGAAAAATTAGATTTACTTGTGTTTCCAATGAACAGCCAGACTGTATGTAATTCCTATGATGCTTCCGCCGATTGAGCCGTTAAGGGTGACTATTCCAGTTTTCCCAGCGGCAATCCATTTATCTCCTATCATACCAAATGTTGAACCGCAGTTAAAAGATAACCAAGACCACCTGGAACGTGGTTACGCCAACTTCACACTCCTTATTAGGAGACACAGTTGTTATAAAAAAACCCATCTTTTTAGCTGCTTCTAATTTCAGCGAGTCATGAATCCTTTTGAAATCGGGAATGAATGGGTAGTGTTAAAAACAATATTCAGTTTTGCATATGGGTGCATACAATTACAGTGCGGTGTATACTTGCTTATGTATGTTTCTGTCGTTGGACAAAAATAAATAATAGTAATCTAGATTTAAATGCATGAATTTTTACAAAATTTGACATTTATTTTTTAATTTCTTCGTTTTTTATGGTAGTTAATAAAAGGACTTGACGTAATTTCTCCAATATTCAACTTACAACTTTATTCACGTTGGTAAAAATCCATTTTTCTAAACGAAAGTAATCCCGCGCGCAAAAAGAGACGGCCGCACGCGCCGGCGACTTTCTAATAATAGCAAACAAAAAATGTTAGGTAAGTCTAATAAGGCCTGTTTCATACTTATGACAAAACATCCTTTGGACAAAGTCCAAAGGACAATTTTAGAAAAGCCAAAACGTCCTTTGGACAAGCGAAAACGTCCTTTGGACTTTTTCCTTTGGACGAAGTATGAACGCTTCTTAGAATTTGTCCTTTGGACAAAGTCTAAAAGACAAAATCCAAAGGGAAAAGTCCAAAGGACAAAAGTATGAATACGTTGTCCTTTGGATTTTGTCCTTAGGACTTTTCCTTTTGGACTTTTCCCTTTGGATTTTGTCCTTTGGACTTTGTCCAAGGGACGTTTTGTCATAAGTATGAACCAGCCCTAATTCTTTTTTAGCTACATTCGCACCTGCAATTTGAATCCGTTTTGCTGCTCCTCCTCCTACAAACATTCCCACGGAGCAAAGCATATATGACGTGATCACAAATACTATATGGCATTTTGAGGGCCCTTAAAATCATGCCGTGTTTAAAAGTTTTCTTATGTTTAAATAAATTTCAAAGTTACCTAAATTAACAAGAGGTTTCGAATATTATGTCCTATAACATAATTATGCAAATTATTATTTTTTGTTTTTGGTGATAGATCTATTATTTGTTTTGCTAACAGTTTTACGCACAATTGTAAGTAATCTTTAAATACATACCATTAAATAAAAAATCTATCATGATAAACTTTATTTTTAAATTAAAGTTAAACAAAAATAACAAATGCAGCATACCTAAACAGAAATTAAATCTATTAGCTATTTTAGCGAGGCTAGTACTATCTGTTAACTGGTTTTGTACACACTGTATTACTTGCAGTATTTACAAAATTGTAGTACACACAAATAAAAACCACTATTTGTAATATTTTTTACCTAGAATAGAATGCCTTTTTGTTTGAGCAAGTCAATACAAATATAAGCCACAATTCTAATTTAGTTTTTAAAACAAAAATTTATATGGTTTCTTTACTATTAGAGTTTGGCATAACTTTACACACCATAAAATGAAAACCCCCATTAATGAAGTTACTGGAGATGGAATTTCGCAGCTTTTGTTCTCTTGTTCTTTCGGATCATTGCTGATTTTTCTAATGTATTGGTGCAAATGCCCCGACTGTATACAGTGCACAACTGTTGTTTTATTAAATTTCCCTGTAAACAGAAACTAATTGGCCTTGTATACACTGGCACCTGTTTCAACCTTCGATCCGGCAAATTTAATATTTACTTAAGCGGTTCAGACAATTTTTTTGTCGAACAAGACTGAGCTAAGTACAGTAAAAACCCCAAAGAAAATTTTATAGCGCTTCTCAATATTTTTAATAATGATTTTACAATAACAAAGAGTTGATTTATCTTTTTCGAAAATTAGAATATTTTATTTATCATTCAAATTTTATATTGAAATTTTAATTAGTTTCTTATCTGAAATTCTTCATTTTATTCCTTAAGGTCTCTCCGGACAGTTTTTATTGCAGAGCGTTCAGTAGTAAACCAATTGCAATAAAGAGCAAAAATTATCATTTTATTTACACACAATTTACTTTTGAATTATTATACTTATAGAGTATTATAATATTTTAAGATATTCAAATGACGAAAATTTGACTAATTGGCGAAAAGCAGGCAGCAAATCCTGATTACAATAATTATATTTTTTGAATTTATGTTAAATATATTTTTAAAATTGTAAAAAAATAAAAAAAACCATTATTAAAATAAAAAAAAAATTGTGGCCAAATATGTTTTATGTGGGAATCGATCTCGGAACCTTTCAAAAAATTTGACGACGCGCTAACCGACTATGCCACTGTTACCATGGGATGATGAGCTCTAAAAGCGATCTATAAACCACCCTTCTGAAAAAAATCGATAAAACGCACGACGCACGACAGAACTATTTATGCGTTAAAAAAACAAAAGATGTTATGGCCTTCCAAAAATTATAAATTTCAATAGAAAATAATATCTGGATCTTTAAGTTTTACCAAATTAAATTAAATCGAAGTTTCACCGAAATTTTGGAAAAATTAACCCCCATTTTTCACGGAAAATTGTATATTAAACCATAAATACAATAGTATTCAATTTAATTTTTACGTAAGTGAAAAAGGGTAATGGTGTCTCTCTATTGGAAGTATTCTTTTTAATAAATTGTGTGCAGTAAATATTTTTAAGGGTTTTAAAAAAATTTTATTGCAATTTGATTTTTAATATCAATTATTTCAATTACTTACAATAATATAATGAATGTTCACTTTATAATCGTGATATTTCAGCCTTTTAAACACTCATATAAATTTTTTAGTGAAATATTACTGTATTTCACGAGATCTCGTTTGCCGAAAATCGCGATTTTCCATACTTAAGAAAACTGTCCGGAGAGACCTTAAGTTTTACTCCGAAAATGTATTATTTGAAAAATTTTAATGTAAATGCTGGCATTTTGCTAAGCTTTATGAAAGGTCGCAGCTGTGGCGCGTCAAAAATAAAACTGTATGAAATGTTTTGGCCGCAGTGAATTAATTAATCGTTAATTAAATAGTTAAGAGTTATATAAATATAACTTATATTGTATATATACTATATACTATATATTATAAGTTATATTTATATACTTATATAGTTAAGAGTTTTTCTATCGCACCCAGTAGTAAGGAGTTTTTACCCAACCATTTATTTACTGGTGAAGAGGTTTCACCTATCTCACTCTGTAGTGAAGTGTTTTTGCTTATTGTACTCAGTAGTGGGAAGTTTTCACCTATCTCATTTAGTAGTGAGAAAATTTCACCTATCGCACTCAGAAATGTGAAGTTTGCACCTATTGTCCTAAGTACTGGGGACTTTGTACTTATCTGACTCATTAGTGGAAATTTTTCACCTTACCCAGTGAGGGGAGTTTTTACCTATCTTACTTAGTAGTGGGAAGTTTGCACCTATCCATTCATTAGTGGGAAATTTACATTTCACGATGGTCAAAACCCTCCCATTTAAATTAAAGTGGTTCAGTGTTAAATATTTTCACAGAGTCAGGACGTTATAAAATCACTTTTAGCCAATTAATGCTTAGGAAAAAATGGAGATCTTTCATTCTAGATCAATTTTTCCCAAGCGCTAATTGGCTAAAACAACTCCTCTCACAACCATTCTCACAGAGCAAAACATATATGACGTGATAACGTATACTATATGACATTTTGAGAGTCTTTAAAATCCTGACGTGTTATAAGTTAAAAGTCCGCACTATTGTGTGACACAATAGTGGGGAGTTTAACTTATCACGCTCAATACTGGGGAGTTTTACCTATCTTACTTAGTAGTGGGAAGTTTGCACCTATCTCACTCATTAGGGTGCGTGTGACAAAACGTCCATTGGACAAAGTCCAAAGGACGTTTTTACATACGTTTAGAGTGCGTTCATAATTATGACAAAACGTCTTTTGGACAAAGTCCAAAGGACAAATACAGCGTATAAAAGTATGTAAAAACGTCCTTTGGACTTTGTCCAAAGGACGTTTTGTCATAAGTATGAACGGACCCTTATACGCTGCATTTGTCCTTTGGACTTTGTCCAAAGGACGTTTTGTCATAAGTATAAACGCACCCTTAATGGGAGTTTTTACCTATCTCACACAATAGTGGGAAGTGTTGACTTATCACACACACACACACACACTTAATAGTAGGAGTTTTTACCTATCTCACTTAAAGGTGCGTGAGCAGTCAACTTTTTTGTCTTTGATTTTGATAATGTTTTTGTGAAAATCTTTCCTGTTACCAATAGCCCACAAGAATTTTTTCAACAAAATACTTCCAGTGGTTCAGGACAGGAGTTATGATGACCCCAAAATGGCGTTTTTGACAAATTTGTACGTGAAAAATTGTTCAATGGGTATAACGATTTAAGTTACAAAGTATGCACTTAAAAAAATCGGCTACTTTTTATTTTAATTCGATATCTTGATCGTTAAAAATGGTGCAGTATTTGTCGAGATATTGCGTTTCTTGTACAAAAAACCCTCGATTTTTTCGCTAAAAACACAAAGTGAACGAAAAAAAGGTTGGAAAACTTCATAAGATTGCTGCCGTCGTTTAGTGTTTTTAACAAAAAAATTGCGGGATTTGTGTACGAGAAACGCAATATTTCAACAAATACTGCACCAATCTTAACGATTAGGGTATCAAATTAAAAAAAGAAAATAGTTGCTTTGTTCGAGTGCATAATTTTTAACGTAAATTGTTATACCCATTGAGCAATTTTTTACGCACAGAATTGTCAAAAACCACCATTTTTGGCGGGTCATAACTCCTGAAACACTGGGGATATTTTGATGAAAAAATTTTTGCGGGCTATTGGGGGCAGGGTAAGGTTTTCACGAAAAATTATCAAAATCGAAGACAAAAAGTTTGACTTCGCACCGCACCTTTAATAGTAAGGATTTTTCCCCTATTAACGCAGATAGTTTTCCCCTATTGCAGTCACTAGTGGAGAGTTTTTACCTACCTCACTCAGTACTAAGGAATTTTGACCTATCTCACTGAGTATTACGGAGTTTGCAGCTTTCGCAATTGCACTCACTACTAGGGAGTTTGCACCTATCGCACACAATAGTAAGAAGTTTTCACATATTCACTCAGTATCAGATAGTTTTCTTTCACCAATCTCATCACTCAATAGTGGAGAGTTTTCACCTATTTCACTCAGCAGTGGGGAGTTTTCACTTATCTTAACTCAGTGGTCAGGAGTTATCTTTCTCAAATCACCTATCTCACGCAGTAATAAGAAGTTTTTTATATGGCACTCAGTGCTGTGGAATTTGCATTTATTGTACTTACTAGTGGAGAGTGCTTACATGTCCATTCAGTACTAGAGAGTTTGTACCTATCTCACATAGTAGTTGGGAGTTTGCACGTACTGGAATCTTCCTCTTCTGGGACCAATGATAATAGCGGCTACTAGGGCACTTGCCCCGCCACTTAAATGCACCACTCCGGCACCGGCAAAATCAAAGAAATCCAGTTTAGCCAACCAACCCTCATCACCCCAAACCCAACTGGCCGGTACGCAGTAGATAAAGATATTGATTGCGGAAAATATAAGATACGATGTCAGTTTCATTCGCTCAGCAATGGCGCCTATAATGAAAAGTGCAATGTAAATAATCATATTAATGTAAAATTTTGTTAGTTATCTAGAAATGAATTTTTTAGCAACAAACCGGTATTATTTTTAAATAAAACTAGAGGAAATTAAAAAAAAGATGATTTTAACCATTAAATTACGTTTTGTATGACAAAACAGTTTTTTAACTATATATTTTTTACCATTTAACATTTCACATTAACCTATAGCAAACAAACGCTTAATGCAAGATTGTCCGAGAATTTCGACTTATACATTTCGTCTTTTAACATCTCGTCTTCAAAAAACTCGTTTTTTGGGTACGATTTTATAAACGTTCGTTTTTAAGACCGGTTTCTTCACATTATAAGGTTTTGCTTGATTTTTCGGTTTCGCTTAGGCTTAGGGAAAAAATAAGGTTTTTAGTTTTTAATTAAAAAAAAACTCACCATTAAATTTAAATTTACTACGATAAACTATTATCAGAGCCACACTCAGAAGCAAAAATTTAGTTATCATACGCCAAGTCCCAAGTTGTAAAAACTCTTCAAAAAATGGCATACGATTAAAGTGGTGGGGCAGTCCCTAAAAACCCTGTTTTTTGTACACGATCCTCATAAATCTTAAAGGAGATAGAGTATCTACTGTAGGGGTGTTGCCAGTTTCAAAGTTTATTTTTTAGGAGAATATAATTTATTTCCTTTCCCCCAGCCTTCAGGTATGTTCATTTATGGGCTTAAAAATTCATAAAATTTATTTGAATTGCAACAAAAAAGTCAACCACACAAACACAACATCCACTGTTGTCTTTTTTAAATCATATTTAATACACTAATTAAAATAAAACTAGACTAAAACAACAATCAATTGGTTACCAAACCTTCATTTCTACAAAATATTCTTAAAATTAATTTTACATCAATTAAAAAGTTAATTGCAGACTTAAACCAACTGGTATGCCGAACAAATTTAATCTAAAATGATTTTTCCCATAGTAAAGATACAAAAATTCCAATATGGCCGCGAAGTGCAAACAAATGGGCGAAATTTCCCGCCTTATCGATTTTTATAGCAAATTAGGAGCAAATTAGTTTTTTAAGCAGAATAGGCACCGTTCGGTCTTACCCGAGATGATAGTGGTGGAGGCCGACGCGAAACTAAAATGGAAAATGTATTTGGCGTAAAAAGTCCCTCGGGTTCCGGGGTCAGTACTGCTGGCGAAAAATTCCCCCAAGCCGCAGAATGGATTGGCCGGCTCCACGAAGGTGACGACCAATCTCAAAATCAAAAGGGCAAACACTAAATTCCACCGACTCCGACTCCGCCTCAAATAGCTGCAAATTATATATTGATGTGCAGGTTAAGCTTAAGCTTAGACTTAGAATAAAATTTGCATAATAGTAAAAATTACGGTAGATTACGGTAGATTTTGGACGGAGTCGGAGTCGGTGGAATTTAGTGTTTGCCATCAAAAGGGTGATTTCTAAATTGTAAGCTTACAACAACGTATGGTGTAATCTTACAACCGCGGAATGCAAACTCACAACCTTTTTAAAAATGCGTTTACAAATCAAATTCAAATTTATATTATTGTAAAACAGGTTCAAAGTATATAGTTTACTGTGAAAAATAAAAAAATAAGAAAATTTAGTTCCCACCGATTAAAAACTTCGTTTTTTTCCTAAGCCTAAGCAAAACCTAAAAAGAAACCAAAATTTAATTGCTAAATTGTTTCACAACTTTTTGTCCAGTATTTCGCAAACTCAAGGGTGTAATCTCACAAGCTAGTAGTAGTGTTTATACAAGCAATCGATTTTCGTTATTTTTAGGTTTTGCTTAGGCTTAGGAAACGAAGTTTTAATAATAAATATTATACTTTGAACCTGTTTTACGAGATAATAATATAAATTTGATTAATTTGTAAACGCATTTTTTAAAAAGGTTGTGAGTTTGCATTCCGCGGTTGTAAGATTACACCATACGTTGTTGTAACGCGATTTCAAAGTAGCCCTTTTTGATGGCAAACACTAAATTTCCACGACTTCAATTTTCATCCAAAAATCTACCGTACAATCTACATAACTTACTATTATGCAAATTTTATTCTAAGTCTAAGCTTAAGCTTAACCTGCACATCAATATGATTTGCAGCTATTTGAGGAAGTCGGTGGAATTTAGTGTTTGCCCTTTTGATTTCAGAAAATTGGTGCGTTCAGTGCAAAAACCGGCCGAGAGCCATTCTGCGGCTTGCGGAATTTTTTTTTCGCCACGACCCGGAACCCGAAAAGGAAATTTTTACGCCAAATGTGCCCATTTTTCCCATTTTGAAATTTTCAGCGTTCGGCCTCCCCACCACTATTGGTCTCGTTTAATTCAATGAACGGTGCTGTGCTAAAAAACTGATTTTGCTTCCTAATTTGCTATAAAAACGGTAAGGCGGGAAATTTTGCCATTTGTTCGCGGCCACTATTGGAATTTTGTATCTTTACTATGTGAAAAATTAGGATTTTCGGCAATTTCAGTTCGTTTTGTCTTATGCAATTAACTGATGCTCAAAATCGATTTTAGAGAGAATATTTTTGTAGAAATGAAGGTTTTTTGTGACCGATGATTGTTGTTTTAGTTTAGTTTTATTTTAATTAGTGTCTTGAATATCGATTTAAAAAAGACAACAGTGGATGTGCTGTTTTTTGTGTGGTTGACTTTTTTTGTAGCAATTCGAATAAATTTTATGAATTTTAAGTTCATCCAGAATGAAATTTACCTGAAGGCTCGAGGAAAGGAAAATAAGATTATATTTTCTCCTAAAAAATAAACTTTGAAACTTGGCAACACCCCTACAGTAGAAATACTCTATCTTCCCTTTTTAAGATTTATGAGGATCGTGTACAAAAAACGGGGTTTTTGGGGACTTCCCAACCGCTTGTTTTAATTCATCCTGCCCACTTTTTTTTGAGATTTTTACAACTTGCGACTTTCAGCGTATTTATGATAACTAAATTTTTGCTTATAAGTGTGGCTCTGATAATAAGCTTATCGTAGTAAATTTAAATTTTTAATTGCGTCATTTTTTTTTAATTAAACACTAGAAACGCTTTATTTTTCCCTAAAAAAAACCAAATTCTGAAAGACCGAGCAAAAGTTTATAATGTGAAGAAACCGGTTTTAAGACCGTACGTTTTATTAAAATCGTACCCAAAAAACGAGTTTTTGAATACAAAAATGGCAGAAAGACGAAATTTTATAAGTCCGAACTCTGCAAACAATATTTTAAAAATTAGTTTGCTATAGAGTTAATGTGGGAAATGGTAAAGATGTCATAAAAATATATAGTTAAAAAACTGTTTTGTTTATTCAAAACGTAATTTGATCGTTTAAAATTCATCTTTTTTTTAAATTTCTCTAGTTTTTAAAAAAATAATACAAGTTTGTAAAAAATAATTATAAATAACTGACAAAATTTTACATTAATATGATTATTTTGGGGCTTATTTATCGGGTTGCTGAGCGAATGAAACTGACATCGTATCTTATATTTTGGCAATAAATATGCGTACCGGCCGGTGAGGTGCAACTTGGAGTTCTTGAGTTTCGTGGTGCGCTCATGGCGGGGCGGGTGCCTAGTAGTGGCCGCTCCTCGTCGTCGTCCGGGAGGAAGATTCCCAGTACGTGCAAACTCCCAACTACTATGTTGGTGGTGCAAACTCTATAGCACGGTGCTGAAATGTGAACATGTGGCGCTCTCCGCTGGTGAGCGCGATGAATCCAAATCTCGCGGCGCTGAGATCATGGGGACCTTGTAGTGCATCGTGGTTTGAATTCGTGGTGGGGGACCGCTGAGATTAAGAGACCACAAAACTCCGCTGCTGAGTGGAAAATAGGTGAAAACTCTCACTATTGAGTGATGAGATTGGTGAAAGAAAACTATCTAGATATAAATAAATATGTGAAACTTCTACTATTGTGTGCGATGGTGCCGCTCGTCTCGACTAGAACGGCAAAAATTCGAAAACTCCGTAATATTCAGTGAGCAATAGGTCGAAATTCCCTTAGATAAGGTAGGTAAAAGTTCTCCCAGCTGGTGCAAAATAGGGAAAAGCCTCTGCGTTAATAGGGGAAAAATCCTTACTATTAGAGGTGCGGTCGAATTCGATTTTTTTTGTCTTCAATTTGATAATTTTTCAGTGAAAACTCTCTGCCCCAATAGCCCGCAAAAATTTTTTCATCAAAAAATCCTCAGTTTTTCAGGAGTTATCAACCCGCCAAAATCGGTGGTTTTTGACAATTCTGTGCGTTAAAAAATTGCTCAATTGGGTCTCTGACAAATTTGCGTTAGAATTATGCACTCGAACAGACAACTATTTTTCTTTTTTTAATTCATACCCTAATCGTAAGATTGGTGCAGTATTTGTTGAAATATTGCGTTTCTCGTACACAAATCCCGCAATTTTTTGTTAAAAACGTGATAAGACAGCGATCTTATAGAACTTTTAGCAATAC
>JASAMX010023360.1:0-11141 GCA_030248175.1 Microlaimidae sp. YZB2_3 | reverse complement strand
AATTATATTCAAAATAACGAAATAATTTAAAAAAAAATTTCATAGCTGCAGGTAAATTCAGCTTCTGAAGAAAAATATGAAAAGTCAATTTATTTAAAGTGTTATTTTGTGGAAAAGCAAAAGCCAAAATAACTTGGAGCCGTAAAGGGGCTCTAGTGTAAGTCGGAACTTGGAGAAAAAATAAAATCGCTAAAACGTGTACCTAAGCCTAAGAAACCTGAATTTCTAAACCTATTTTCTTAATAGTTGCAAACTTCCCACTCGCCGTGGCTCCAAGTTCCCAAAAATTTCCGATGGCTCCACGTTTTCTAAGAATAGTTGGCGCGAGAGCGCCTTGGGGCTAAGTCGCCCCGTGGCGCTCCCGCGCCACCCATGAGAGGTACGGGGGCTGGGCCCGGCGGGGCTGGGCCCGGGCGGGCTGGGCTGAAGGTTGGCTTTTGGTTTCGCTTGGCTTGGTACGTTTTGCGATTTTTTTTTTTGCTCCAGTTCCATTGGCTCCAAGTTCCCCCCTTACGGCTCCAAGTTCCCTATTTTTGGCTTTTGCTTTTGGCCCAAAATAACACTTTAGAATAAATTGAGTTTTCAGTATTTTCTTCAGAAGCTGAGAAATTACCTGCAGCTATGAAATTTTTTTAAAATTATTTCCGTTATTTTGAATATAATTTGTTTTTTTTTTGCAAAATTTTTGGGTTAATCAAAACAAACTTTTAGTAATGCTTTAAAGCCGCTAATTTTTAAAACAAATTTTTTTAATACTTAAAATTTAAAGAAAATGACTAAAAGTTATTAATTTCAGATGAATAGCAACAGGCCAACGAAAATTTACATATATTAGGTATGTAGGGTATCTGACTTAATTTCGGCCAGGCCTTAATTTCGGCCAGGCCTTAATTTCGGCCACCAATTTAGGGTGTTAAAAAATTGGCTTATTTTTAAAACACAAAAGAACCAACACAAAACTAACTGGATTAATGTTGAATAAAGTGTTTTTGCAAAAGTTTTTTATTTTTGTTATTCTGCATTATCAACATTTTCATACAAAAAGTGATTTTTTTGTAATTTTCTTAATTTTTGCTTTGTGTTTAAACTGCATCAAATTTAGAACGAAGCACAATATAACCTTAAAATATCTTCTTATTAAGGCTCAACGTTGTTAATTTTCATGTTTTGATATTTTTTTCAAAATCACTTTGCAACGCGTTTAACTAACTGCGCATTTTAAGATTCCGTTAATTTCGGCCACCTTAAAATTTAAGTGAAAGAAACTGCCGTTTTTTACTGTTTTTAAATATCATCGTACTACCGTTTTTTAAGGTTTTGACATAATTATTTAAAGTCTTGCTAATAACTAATAAAGTTTGCGAAAGGGAAAAATTAAATTATATATACCAAGAACAATACCTAAGTATAAATTTGCAACCTTTAAAAAATTTTATTGATCACTTTGGCAATAGTTATAGCCAGTTTTTTCTAGGTGGCCGAAGTTAATGGCTCGCGCCTTAATTTCGGCCACTAAAATAACTTTAAACCTCCACTCATCTTTAAGTGTAACAGAAATTTTTAAATTTCGCACTGGAATAACAAAAATAGCTATCGTTTGATTTTTAGACCAAATTTGGGGTCGATTCGAAAAACCAGAAAAAACTTCTCCAAAAAAATAAAAAGTGGCCGAAATTAAGTCAGTGACCCTACATACTTTTTGCTATCTTGCACTCTTGACATAAATTTTTTTACTTTACATAGGTTGTTATTATTTTACCCTGTATTTAATGCTTTAATTGCTTTTATCTGCATTATAAATCAAGTCTGATGATGATACTGTGAATTATTGAAACGTGACAATATGTATGAAATAAAAGTTTTAACGACTGTTTTGTTATTCTTTGTGATTAAGATTGATAATTAAAAATTATGCGACTTTTGTTACAGTGTATTGCCGGGGTTTTTTGTGTCAAACACGGGAAAAATGTTAACTTTTACAAAAAATACCGACAAACTTGTACCCATTTCCAGTGTTGAATTTTCCAAATAGTGTAAAGTAGAGTGAAAGTTGCAAGATTTTGTTTAATAT
This sequence comes from Microlaimidae sp. YZB2_3, assembly GCA_030248175.1. Classification (NCBI taxonomy): domain Eukaryota; kingdom Metazoa; phylum Nematoda; class Chromadorea; order Desmodorida; family Microlaimidae; species Microlaimidae sp. YZB2_3. The sequence goes on along the minus strand of JASAMX010023360.1, from coordinate 9,070 downwards.
TGTTTTTAAAACAATAGCAAATAGGTGGATTAAAAATTCTAATAAAGTAAGTTAGTTAAATTATGTTAAATTAAATATTAAGAATTAATTTTGAAAAACTCTCTATATAGATATATATAAAAAATAATAGGACCATTTAGCCAGGTATAAACAGAAAAAATACTTAACCTGAGAAAAAAATCACGCGCGCAAGAATATTGATAATAACAAAATCACCACTTTTTGAGAGTTTAAATCAGGAGGTTATACAAGAAACTGTAAAAAATAACAGCAAACACAAAAAATACGTGTACCGTCATTATACGGTAAGATATAATGCGATAAAAAAGCTGTATATATTTACGTGATTGTCAAAAATTTCGGTGAATAAAATTAGTTGAATTGCAAACATATCAGAATTATTTACATTTGTTTTTTTTTCAAGCATACGCCTGAATGACGGAGGTAAATATTTTTTTTTAGTTATTCCTGAAAATTTAAAAGAAATTTACATACAAAAGAAGCTTTGGAAGTTGAATTTATTAATTGTTTATTTAGCTCGTTAGAAATGGCAACAAGTGGAGATAAATGTGCTACGATTCTTCTGGCGATGATTTCCGTGGTAGCGGTTCTTATTTGGGGAGCATCTTCCTGCAACAGTAAAAACTACTTAATTTATTACTTAAAATACCTTTAAATACTTTTTATTAAATTTGGCGCCGTGCCAAGCCAAAGTACAGTGGTGGTAAAGGCCAGGGGAAGTAGCGGTAGAAAGAGGGAGGGGGTTGCACGTTCTTTTATTATTCGAAACCGATTTTTTTTTGTTTTCCATTTTCCAAGTATGCAATAAAAAAGATTAAAAATGGCTTCTTTCCAGTTTCTAACGGTGTATAGCAATGCGCTTTTTTACTTTGTACTTTTTTTGCCGCTTGCTTCTTATGAATTTCTGTAATATTTTCAAACGCAATTTGGAATATATCAAAAGGTATTTAGGATTTCTGCAAATTATTCGAACCAAATTAAGAAAAATGTACCCTGTTACCTTTTTTTGGAATTTTAACGCGACAAATTTAACGGCTTTTTATGTGAACGTTTTTTTGCATTTTAAAAGCAATAACAGAGAGGGAAAGTGTGGATTTTGCAAATTACAGAAAAACCTTATGCGTATTATTTATTTTCTGATGACCACAGCTACACAAGTTTGATTTTGTTGCAATTTCCTCCCGCTAGCTTTTATGTAAACGTTTTTTTTATATTTTAAAAACACCAATGAAGGGGGAAAAGTGTAGATTTGACAATTTACAGAAAATTCTTTATGCGGTTTAATTAAATTTCAAATGACCACAGCCAAATACGTTCGGTTTTTCGGCGGTTTTCCCTCGCACATGTTAATGGGCAAATAGCATATTTTTGTTACACTTTGCAAACGTAAATATAAGCTAATATATATATATATATATAACGTAAATATAAGCTAATATATATATATATATATATATATATATATATATATATATATATATAATATATATATATATATAAAATGCTTGAAAAATGCTTTATAAAAAAAATTATTCTCCGTATATCTCAGACAAAAAATGTAGAGTAAACCAATGAATTGGAAATTGCAAAAATAAGCTCACATCATTCTTTGATAATTGTGAAATTGCCATTTTTTGCTTTTTAATAATTTTTAAATGAGAAGATTGTACTGTATTTCATAATTCAAAAAACCAACCATATATATAAAACGTGGTGATTTAAGGAGTATCAAAGATTATACTTGATTTGTTGCAATTACAAATTTAATAGAATAGAGTATTCTTCGTTGTTTTTCCTTTGTTTCGCTTGTCGAAATTCAACGCCCTTGATCGAATTGATCTTGTTATCTGGTCAATTTTAATATAGCATATTTTAAAGCTAGCACGATATTCAAAACCCTCCCATTTAAACGGAAATTCAGTGTTCATATTTTTACAGAGTTATAACGTTATAGAATCATTTTTAGCCAATTAGTGCTTATAAAAAAGGAGATCATTTATCTATTGAAGATTAATTTAGCACTAATTGGCTAAAAGTGATTCTATTAGTTTCTCCCACAACCATTTCCACAGAACAAAACATATATGACGTGATCACGGATACTATATGACATTTTTTAGGGTCCTTAAAATCCTGACGTGAGTTTATTACTTTTACGAAGTTCAATAAATTAACAACAAAAACATATTTCAAACTGATAGTCGAAAGTCCAATCTACATGTAGATACAAATATGGATTTTTCTAAATTTACTACTTTATTGCCGAGATATATTTTGCATATGTGAAGTTATTTTAGCAGAAGAATTAGTTGTGTGCCAACTATGCAAAATATTTCTTTTGTAACTTTGATAAATAAATCCCTGGTACTTCCGGGTAATTGTGACGATTTACTGAAAAAAACACCCGTGACAAAGGCGGAAAAAAAGCAGCCGTGCGCAAGGCGGAAAAAAGCACTCGAAAGGAGCGCATAAGAAATATTCTTCAGCGGCATTTACGTATTGCGTCATCTGTATTGATTATAAAACTTTTTGTTTAGAGTTTTTAAAGGTTTGACGTTATTTTTTATTAATTTTTACATTATTGAATTTAGAAAAATTAATCCGGACTTTCTTAAAAGCGAACGTTGTTTTTTTAATATATAGTCGCAGGGACTGTACACGAAACGTTATTATTTTATTATTTCCAAAAAAACTTTATGGCACCTGTAGATAGCCCTATTATCTGCGGGATTTTTTTTTATGTATACTAAAGACCGAAACCTTGCCAACGCTGGCTTAGTAAAATTTAAACATCTTGCGAATAAACTAAAGATTGATTAAAAACTAGAAGTTTTTCTCCAATTAATATAAATCAATTGACCTTATTTGATATTTTTTATGTAATACTGAAAAAAACTAAAACAAAAAAACTTTCACTGGTATTTTCAAAACTTTGGCCCGGGTTCATTCGGACTGGGTCCGTCTGTTTTGGCGGAAAAATGAACCGAGTCCAATCTTTTTATATCGTCCAAATATTATCAACAAAGCATTTTTTTAAAGAAAAAAGCATGAACTGTTTGTGTCAAAAATTTGCAAGAATCTTCTTGGAAATCCTTTCTACGGTTTTAACATTAAAGAAAATTTATACTTTTATTATGACAATATTGTTAATGTATACATTTTTGCTTAAATCGTTTTATACTCTTTAAGTTTATTTCCTTTAGTGTAATAATTTCCCGCTTTATTTAATATTTTTATATTTTTAGAAGTTTCACGTCTTGATAAAAGTACAAGTGTTTTTTACCGAATCTTCGACAATAAAAGTTTTATGAGGATTATGCCCATTTACAGCAATACTATCTTGAACTGTTTGTATTTCACATAAAAAGGTTTTTGAAAAAAATTGTTTAAAAAATTAATTAAAACGCATCGATGAAGATATTAAATATTAGACCCGGTTTAAAAATTGGATCCGGTCCAGTTTTCTGCCAAAGCCGACGAACCCAGTCCGAATGAACCCGGTCCGAAATTTTGTGAATACTAGTGTAAAAATAATATGTTAAAACTAACATCAGCAATATAAACTAAAAAAAGCTGCTAAATTTTACAATCGAAATTAAAAGGTGTGCAAAAATGGTTTCCGGAACTTTCATTTTTTTACTTTTCGTCTTTAAACATCTTATCTTTATTAACATATCGTCTTTTACATCTCGTCTTCGGAAAACTCGTCTTTTGGTGCAATTTTGTAGACGTACTTTTCAAAAGGCAATTTTTGGGTTTTGGTATTGCTAAAAAACGTCCTTTTTGTTGTAAAAAGAAATATTTTCCAACTAAAACTACAGATTTAAAGCCTTACTTTTTCATAAGCCTAAGCAAAACCAAAAATCAAATAAAACTTTGTCATGGTATATTTCTATTTAATTCTGTTTTTTTAAAAGATTAAAAATTTTATTTTTTCCTTGGTCTAAGCGAAAGCTAAAAATCAAGTAATCTGTATAGTAATAAATTTTTACTTCGCGCGACAACTTTTTTTTTGAATAAAAAACTCGTTTTTTGATAATTATGTTCACAAAATCGAACCTAAAAGGTGAATTTTCTGAAGACAATATGTAGAAGACAAGATGTTTAAAGACGAAAGGTAAATAACACGAAATATCCGCACACCGCAAAAAATTCTTAAATATTTTACAGTATTATTAATAGAAAAATCGCTATTTAAAATTCATGCAAATTTGAAGCTAATACAGACTGTTTATCATTTATTAGCATTTATTAGCCAGCAGACAACACAATGGGTTTAAATTAATTTTATTTCATACTTGATCTATTTACTTTATTTTTAAATTAAACTTTATGTTTATAAAAACACACACACATACCCACACGCACAAATTCAACAATTTAAAAAAATATTAAAGTATTTATGCATGCATGTTACTGAATTTTTAACTTAAGCTTTATAATAATAATATAATAAGCTTTTTAAAGAAAGGAGTCTCTGAAATAGGACCTATTAAAAGACAGAACGGTAGCTTGTTTAGACCCACAAGAAAAATGTATTATTTTTAATGAGTACTTCAGTTGTGTATTTACCAAAGATGACGGAAATTTGCCAAAATTTGAGGCGCGCGTTAATGAAAATGTATGTATAAGTAACGTTTTGTTTCCGGTCTACGAAGTTAAAAAAAAATTAAACAGCTTACCGAAAAAGTTCTCCAGAACTCCTGATGATATTCCAGCCTATTATTTATCAAAACTAAGTGACACCTTAGCTCTTCCTCTTGCGCGCATTTTTGAGCTATCAATGGAAACTGGCAAAGTGCCAGATGTATGGAGAGATGCATTCATTTCCCCCATTTTTAAAAAAAGTCTATCATCACTAAAAGAAAACCATAGAGGGATATCTCTTACTTCAATATGCTCTAAAACAATGAAAACCACTATATATGACGCCCTTATTCGGTACTTACGTAAAAAACAAATTAATATCTGAAGAACAATTTGGGTTTTTCTCTGAAAAATCTGTAGGTTTGCAGCTTTTATCTTTACTTTTGGATTGGCTAGGTGCGTTGGAAGCTGGTAAATCAATAGAAATAATGTATATTGATTTCGCCAAAGCTTTTGACACAGTTAGTCACCCAAAGTTACTGATGAAGCTGAAAGCCTATGGGATAAAATACGAACTATATAACTGGATTCAAAGCTTCTTAACCTTGAGACGTCAAAAGGTAGTCCTCAATTCATATAATGATCCTGAAAATAAATTAAATTGTGTTTTTTATGTATATGTTAATAGTGATGTTCCCCAGGGAAGCGTGCCAGGACCCCTTTTATTTTTAATGTATATAAACGATCTACCTGACAGCTTAGGACCACAAACAGAAGTAAAGTTGTTTGCTGATGATATACAGCCTATGACTGTTTTACAAAAAAAAACGATTTCCAAGCTTCGTTAAACAATTTTTTAAAATCGACATCGGATTGGCAGTTAAAAATTTCTATTGAAAAATGCAACACTTTGCTAATTGGGGCAAACAACTTAAGCTTTGGTTATACATTGAACAACACCGAAATTTTATGTGTTCCAGTTGTAAAGGATTTGGGAATAACTATTTCAAAAAATGTAAAATTTTCTTTGCATTGTTCTGAATTGCCGCTAAAGTAATCGATAGAATTTTAATCTTGTTTAGAGAATTTAATTCTAGAGATATGGATCTACTGCTAAGAGCCTACAAATGCTTTATCCGCCCGCTTTTAGAATTTGAATCCTTTGTACGGTCGCCTTATCTTATAAAGGATATTAATGGTCTTGAAAACACTCAAAAATTGTTGTTAAAAGAATATACTATTAAAATTTTCTTTCCCGGTTCCGGACTGTGATACTAGACTAGCAGAATTAAGAATTTAAAAGCTTGAAATACCACGCTTACGTTCAGTTTTAATCATGTGTTATAAAATAATCAACGATTTAGTAGATATTAAATCTGACAATTTTTTTAAAATAAGTAAGGATATGCGCCCAAGAGGAAATGGTGCTAAGCTTGTAAAGCCTAAATTTCGATTAGACATTACAAAAAACTTTTTTAGTTATCGTGTTGTTAGCTATTGGAACTCTTTACCGCATGAAATATTTTTATCCAACTACTTCAAATTTTTACTAAACGATTAAAAAGACATAAGTTTCATTAACAATTAATATTTTTGACTACGCACAGTTCGCATTAATATGTGTATTTTGTTAAAAAAATCTTTTCAACGTAACTATTAATTATGTTGCTAACATTACTAACTTATTATTTAATGTTTTTTTTGTTGATATTTGTAACTATTGATAAATGAATTCAATGTTTTTAGTTTTTCTTTTTAAATATTGTGCTATATTGTTACCAAATTGTAACGTGTGCAATAAAATTTCTAATCCAATAATAACTTATAATGTAATATTTACAATAAGTTATAACATAATAATTTTATACTAATTACGTAATAAATAAACGCCGCTGTCTGATAATTGTCACTCGCTCCTTTCGGGTGCTTCTTTTCCGCCTTGCGCATGGGTGATTTTTTTTCGCCACCCATTGTGACGTAGAACCTCACCTCAGGATTTTTTTAGTTTTAAAATGTCATATAGTATTTGTGATCACGTCATATATGTTTTGCTCCGTGGGATAGGTTGTCGGAGGAGCAGCGGCAAAACAGGGCTTCAAAATGAAGGTGCGAATATGGCTGAAAGAATGCCGCGCGGGCGGGTTATTAGAAAGGCGCCGCGCGTTATTAGACATAAATGCGGGCGTCCCTTATGTGCACGGTGTCCTTTGATGCTCAGTGGATTCCTTCCGTTTAGAACAATGGATTTTGACCAGGGTGGTCCCTTCATTTTTATATTTTTAGATTTTAAACGGCTAAAATATTATATGCTAAGATTTCGATTAATTAGATCTAACTGGCTTGAATTTTTTAATCTCGTTTTTTTTCATATGAAACTAATCCAGATAAAAAGGCAAAGTTTACGAATTTGTGGTGTATTTCTTTGCTTTTTAATTAATACTAATCGATGTACCAGGTCACTTTTTGAAAAAAATTGTATTACACCAAAAATTAATTTCCAACGGGGAAAGAGTTAACAAAAAAACTGCTTGGTTAATGTATTTTGTTACAACACTCAAAAATAAAACATTTCTAGTCAACAGATATTAATGATAAATAAAACTTAACAAAAACAATGATAGGGTACCGAAAAACGTCAGTTTTCAATTAAGTTCAATTCCTAAAAGTATTGAATCAATACTCCATTTTACAAAATTATTTTGTACTTGTTTTACAGTTGGTGTTGTTTTTTGTTAACTGTCAGTTCTGGTGGGGTTCTGTCCCTTCCGTGAAAACTCAAAGTAAAAGTGTGAATAACAAACGACTATTTCCTTGTCCAGACAGACTATGGTGTAGTGGATAGCACGCCAGAGTCGACTTTGGAGGTTACGTTTCAATTTCTGTATAGGTCAAATTGTTAAATAAATAAATATTTTTTCAGCCTCTCGTTATTTTCGCTTCCTCTTTAAGTCGTCACAGTTCCCAAGTAACGTTAAAAATAGACAAAACATTTTTTGGGCTCACAAATAACGTTAAAAACGACAGGCGTATTTTCCAGAGGGGAGTCGGTTTACCCTGGGGCCTATTTCATAAAAGACGTTTGTAAATTTTCGTTTTACAAATCTCCGCCTAATTTTTGTAAATTACATGATAGAAGATATACGACACGGCGAATATTGATCGGTCAGCGCAGATGAAATGACGTGACTGCGACCAATCAGCGCAGGACAGTGCGCGGAGATGCTCCCCCTATATTTACGAGTCGAAAAACCTTTATTGTGTGTTTTACAATAAATAGGCGGAGATTTGTAAAATAAGAATTTACAAAGGTTTTTATGAAACAGGCCCCTGGCATATTTGACCGGGGCATGGGTCATTTTACACCGGCGGCAAAAGTGACACCGGCGTCACAAAATTCAATTTGAAAAAAAAAAACACATTAAATTTAAAAATAAAAAATCTATTTTAGGCCAATTATGTTACAATTCGACGATGCAAAACTGCGGAAAGAAAGGATAAAACTAAAAAAAACCTACCAAATTTTGAATCGGAGAAATTTTTTATTGAGACGGATTTCTTAAAAATTTGCAATTTTTATTTTATAAACGATTCGTTGTCAAGGGATTCATGAATATTAATTAAAAGTAATTTTTTATATATTCTTGTTATTGTCGTTTTTTAATTCATAAGTAACAAAATTTAGATTTAAAAATTTAGAATTTGTATAAATAAATAGAAAATATATTATAATTTTAATGGAACCATGAGTGGATTTAATATAAATACATAATATTTATTTTATCATTATTATAATCGATTTTTAAACGTGCTGGGCGCCGTAATTGTGGGTTTAGCTGCATTTTAGATTAAATTATACCCTCCACTAGTTAATATTACACTTCAAACATAAAAATTTAAAATCAAATCAAATTTAACGCTGCAAGCCGATTAGGTGAGCCCAGACTAAAATTAAAAACAATAGGGCAATTCAAAAATATAATTATTGATAAAATGCGCACTTTCCAAGTAATATGCGGCAAAAATTCGAGCAGAAAAATTGATTAAAATAGTTTGTTAAAAATAATAAAACTTAGGATTCAAGTTATATGGACGTCTCTAGAAAAAAGATTACTTTTTGTGACACTATATATAATTTTTAATGCAATAGCAATATTACAATAATTGATTACAATCTGTAATTCTTAAAGTTTTTATATTAAATCCTTAATTTTAAGTGGTGACAACCACGAAAACAGATTTAAATCTTTAAAAAAGTTCAAGAAATAGGTCTGGCAAATAAATTTTAATGTAGGCGATTATATATATATATATACGATGTTAATTTTAGTGAAACTTTTTCAAAGTTGCACGTTTCAAAGCTAAAACTTTTTTTTGGGAAAATCGTATCAAAACATGTCCCGTGATGTCAGTTATGTGTTATTTTATTCTAAAAATATGTTTTATTGTTGTAATACATTTTATT
>JASAMX010023359.1:0-21519 GCA_030248175.1 Microlaimidae sp. YZB2_3 | reverse complement strand
TTATTATTATTATTATTATTATTATTATTATTATTATTATTATTATTATTATTATTATTATTATTATTATTATTATTTATTTATTATTATTATTATTTGTTATTATTAATATTGCTAAGATACTAACTATACTATCACAAATAGGTGAAAAAATAAAAGGAAAATATCTGACTCTATACATTGTTTAACCACAAATGGTGGCCAATATATGAATTCTACTTAAGAAATAATTTGCATAAGCATGGTTGGCACGAAGTTGATTGGTCATTTTGTATGACGTTTAATCAGCAATAGAACGAACGTTCAGAAGTTTTGGCGCAGTTTTCCAACAAAAAATTAAGGTGGTTCGACAGTTTCGAACGCACTTTTCAACCAAATCGTATGCAAATTTTTTCTTACGTGAGATTCATTCATTGAGGCATGCCTTAAATGGGGTACATTTCAATTTAGGGTTTGTTTTGTTATAATAAGGCTTTTTTTTGGTATGTGCAGTCTTGTTTGAACGTGTAATGGTCGCAATTAGGGCACACCCTAAATGTGCTACGCCCCAAAAAACGATCATATGGCTCCAATTAGGTTATGCTCTAATTAAGGGCCGCAAAAATTTAAGATGTGCCATAATTAGGGCTCTAAATAGCGTTTAGAACTTATATTTATTGGAATTTTTTTTTAAATAAATTTTTCTGTAAATTTATTTAGCCACTTGACCACTTATTTTACGTTTTGTAAATAATCATTTGAAAAAAAATTTCTGAAACTATTTTTAAACTTAATATATAAGTGAGTCCTCAAAACGCGGGAGCTCCACAAGTAAGCGATGGTTACGCAGAATTCGAAAGCTATAAAGCTTCGTTTTCAAACTAATATAAAAATAACATAATTATTTAAAAAATTCAAAGCAGCTTTAGATTTTTTTTGTTTTAGTACTTCTTTGAGATCAATAAAACAAAAATATAGTAAAAATCATAAAAAAATGGATTGCCCATTTTTGGCAATTTTTTTGCGTTTTTTTCAAATTTTTAAAAAATATATCATATTCTATAACAAAACCTGAAAAAGGATGTCAATTAGCATATTTTGCGAAAAAGGATAGAGATACACAGGTTTTGTTAGTGTATCCAAAGTACTGTAAACTCCGTTGACAATTTTTTGGAAACATAAATTAGTTTTTATTAAACAAATTGAAGTTAAATAAAATTAAATGATATTACTATTTTTTAACGAAAAATCCGGCTTTTTTTGAGAATGTACGCCCAAAGCGGCCAAACTATTTTTTAAATTTATGCAACAGGATCAAAAAACAGTAGTGACCATCTCGAAAATGCTGGAGTCTTAAAAAATTTTGAACAAAAAAACTATGCAACTTGTTTATGAATGTAATGTTTATATTCCGGATGAAATTAAAATTTTAATATTTAAAGCCTTTAATGTGTATTTTTATTATTTAGTCTTTATTTTTGTCCTAGGACAATACAATGATTTGCTATTCGTTTATAATGTAAACGTTATATGCGTTAAGAACTGGATTGCTTTGCAATGTTGTTAACGTTATCAAAGATGGCATTTGTCGCATCTTTATGGTTACAGTAGAAGCAATGAGCTTACTGTCTAGCTATTTCTATGATAAATTGTCATGTCAATATAATGTTGTGCAGTCACCCCCTCACTGTTTAATTATAATGCTCTTAAAACCCACGTACACCTTCAAGTTTAAAATGAACCAAAGTGCCAATAAAACGACTCCAATTTCGATTCATTACCTTTTCTATTTATTCTCAACAAATTTACCAGAACATGTCACATTGGGATAGGAGTTATATTAACTGTGGCGCAGTTTGATGTGTCAAAATTGTTTTGCTATACCCTGAAAACGAGTCAATCGAACATCTCGTCGTTACTATGGCAAAATGAACCACTGTCATTATAAAGTACACGTGACAGTGACTTATTCTGTAGTAATGTAAGGTGTTGTTTAAGATCCAAAATGAGTCGCAGTTACGTTTATTATATACAAACTCATGGCTCATTTTGCAGTAGTAACGACGATCTGATTTTTAACGATTGTGACTTATTTTTCCGATTAAGCATTGGGTGACGCGTTGTGACTGATTTATAATAGGCTTAGAGATAAGGCTGTATGTACAATAGCAAGCTTAGCTTGAGATAGTTTTTTTGACAAAACAGTATGACACTTTGTTTACCGTGATCACACAATTTCAGCGTCTATTTTTTTATTGTACAAACAGCGGTACTTATTGGCGTTATTTTCTTATTTTTGAAAGATAAAATCTATTTTTAAAAAGCTTTACCCGGTATTTTACTGTTTCTTCATTTTTTTTAAAAAACATATGAACATACATGATCAAATATTTTAATTATATTTTTTAATAATATAAAACATGCACGGCTAAAACTTTACAGTATTTTTGTAACAGTTTTTTAAATAAAACTAAGAAGAGAGATATTTATGACTAAAAACCTAAAAATAAATGAGGTTAAAATTAGGAAAAATAATTAGTAGTTTAGGTTGGTTGTATAAACTAGTGATGTTCCCCGGAGGTCCGAGCTCCGGAGCTCCGGAGCGGAGCTCTGCTTTTAGGAGCTCCGAAGCAACCTCCGCCGGAGCTCCGAATCATCGCCCTATTTTGGTTTTTATTTTATGAATAGATAAGATAGTGATGCTACTAATTATTTTGTCAAAACTTTTTTGTAAACTAAATTTTTTTCAAAACTTATTGGAAACAATAAAAATAGTCTTAGAAAGGCAGATAGAGTAACTTTAAATGTATTCTAAGTTTAAATAAGCTCAAAATCGCTCAGGTAAGAAGCAGAACTCCTAAGCTTTGGTGCTCCCTTCGCTTTAAATTGCCGGAGCTCTGGAGCATGATATTGGAGGGTAGGAACATCACTAATGTAAACAGACGATCCAAAATAAGACTATATATAAGATATAAAAAATATAAGATATAGATATATAAGATATAAAAAATCTCCCCAAACAGCCAGCCAGACCTTTATTTTAGTGATGTTCCATCCGGATTTTTTAAATAATTAGGAAGATATTATTCAAATGTTTTTTTAAATAAAATAGGATTTTTTAAAAATATTATTAAAACCTTACAAAATTACTCTAAAAACACCGGTAAATAACTTACAAAAATGTAACATAAAAATAAAGGGGAAATATGTGACTTTGTATATTGTTCCGACAAATTTACCCCAAAGGTGCGGTGCGGAGTCAAACTTTTTGTCTTTGATTTTGATAATTTTTTGTGAAAACCTTACACCTGCCCCCAATAGACCACAAAATTTTTTTAAACAAAATATCTCCAGTGGTTCAGCAGTTATGACCCCACCAAAATTGCGTTTTTGACAATTCTGTACATGAAAAATTGCTCAATAAGTATGCCGATTTAAGTTACAAATTATATACCCAAACAAAGCGGCTATTTTTTATTTTAATTTGGTACCTTGATCGTTAAGATTGGTGCAGTATTTGTCGAAATATTGCGTTTTTCGTACAAAAAACCCTCGATTTTTTCGCTAAAAATACGAAGAGAAGGAAAGAAAGGTTCGGCAAACTTTACAAATTCACTGCCGTCGTTTGTTTAACGAAAAAATTGCGGGTTTTTTGTACGAGAAACGCAATATATCGACAAATACTTCACCTATCTTATCGATCAAGGTATCAAATTAGAGTAGAAAATAGCCGCTTTCTTTGAGCGCATAATTTATAACGTGAATTGTAATACCGATTGAGCAATTTGTCACGTACAGAATTGTCAAAAAATGCCATTTTTTGCAGATATTTTGTTGAAAAAATTTTTGTGGGCTATTGGGGGCAGGGGTAAGGTTTTCACAAAAAAATTTCAAAATCGAAGACAAAAAGTTTGACTCCGCACCGCACCTTTAAGTAAGGCACTTTGATAGTGATGTTCTATCCGGATTTTCAAAATAATTAGAAAGATAATATATTTCAAATGTTTTTTTTGTAAAATAGGATTTTTTTTAAATTATTAAAACCGTACATTATTATTCTAAAAACACCGATAACTTACAAAAATTTATAACATAAAAATATAAAAGAAAAATATGTGACTACTTTGTATATTGCTTTGACAAATGTACCTTAAGTAGGGCACTTTATATTTAAAACATACCCTACTTGGGGCACTAAAATCTTTTCCTTAGGGTTTTGTTTTTGATAAGGTGGTTCCATGGTGTTCCATGATTTTTAAGTCGAAAAATCATGGTGTATCCTAACTATGTAGCACTCTTAGAAAAGGTCCCTTCATAAATCACTATTTAAAATTACTTCAAAATTATTAGTTTTGCAAAATGAATAAATAACAGCTTTTTTATTATCAGATTTTTGATGGCCCTAATTAAGCCACCGCTTAATTATTTCCATTAAGAGCTCTTATTAGGGCACGACTTTATCAAGACTTTATTACAAGTGGTCACAGCCTTTTAGAAAAAATGTCCTAAATAAACATCTCAGTGCTTTAGTTAAAGCGGTAAATGTGTCTGAGCAATATGAATTCACAAACTTTTCCTTTATTTTTAGGCATATATTTTTTGCTAATATTGGGTTGAAAGTTCTTGCTAAAGTTTAAAACATTTAAAATCAACCAATTACTGCTATTTTTTAAACTTTTATGTTTCATTTCGAAAACTTTTTTTATTAAAAGAAACTGATAACTAATAAGCTGAATTAAATATTTGTTGTAACATATTTATGAAATAAAAAAGTGAACATTTATTGAGAATTCCTAAGTTCATATTTTTTTAAAAACACATTTATCATGAAAAAACCTTAAAAATATAAAAAAAATCATTAGCAGATATTATCTGAATAGCCTTTCATTTTTCCGGGGGCCGGACCATTGAAAGCGTTTTTACTATAGGTAAAAAACTCGTACATACGGTAGGTGCAAACATAGGCGTGGTTTATTTTTCGCCTATTGCCGTATATTAAATTCCCGCACCAATTTAACAGTGCAAATCATTTCATTCGATTCCAGCCGTTGGTTCTATCGCGCGAGCTATTCTGAAAAATGTAAATGCAATTTCGACTTTACTGCGCGAAAAAAGTTGGAAAAATGCCAAGACACGGTTTCTGCTGCTATATTGCGTTGATTAGTCGATTTTATGGACGAAAAACTATTCTGAGCAGTTATTGGCGTATACAAAAAGACGAGAGTCGAGAATTTTACCTTTTGGTGCTTTGTTGTCGCGTTGCTTGATAATGCTTTTTTTTTCAAGAAATCTTACAGAATTCTCTATATGAAAGGAATAAATTAAAATTATAGTTAAAGAAGTGTTTGCGTGAAAAATGGTGAAAAGGAAAAATTTTTTAAAACACTTACGTTTCGATCTTATAAAACAGATCATCATCAGGGAATCTTATACGTTTAGGCTTTAAACTTAGATGCTTTTAATAGACCCGCCCCACAAGTCCTAAAAAATAACTTAAGTTTAAGTTTAAGCTTGTGCTTAGGCTTACGACTTAACACTGTCGGTTCAATTTTTTTCATTTTCGGCTTCTAATTCCTTCCGTTCCAAGTTCCAAAAATATTTTTTTAGTATAGAACTAAATCATGGATCAGGCCGCCGCTTTGGCCAGCGCAATTTTGAAACCCAGATACGAGGAAGATTGGTCCGATAGGCTCAATTACAAGGTCACCGGATGGCTTCTCATTCTCTTCTCCATTACAATCAGCGGAAAGGTAATAATATTATTATAAAAAATAATAAAGAAAAATATCAGACGCATTTTAGGGCCACAATTGAGACACGCCCTAATTAGGAGGGCTTCATCAGGGCGCATAGTAATAAAACATAATTTCCTAATTTTGATCAGACGCTAATTGGTTATTTGAGAATAGTTATTTATTAAACAACATAACAAACAAAAAACAAGATAAAGTTAAAATTTTATTCGGGTTTAATAGAACAGAAAGCGAACAAAATAGACTAAAATTTAAATTGTATCGTTGAAGAAACCATAAGAATTGGAAATAAGAATGCTTATAGGCATTTTTTTAAACTGCAAATTAGTTTATCTAAAATTATCCGCTATTCTTGACAAAATTTCATTAAATTAAAATGTGATTTTGTTGTATGGATAAAACCAATAAACCTTTAAAGTTATCATAATAAAACTAATAAACCTTTAAATAAAACTCATGAAAAATCTTTATTATGGACTGTGAACCTTTGTTTGCTTAAAGGTGCGGTGCAGAGTCAAACCTTTTGTCTTCGAATTTGTCGATTTTTCTGTGAAAACCTTACCCCTGCGCCCAATAGCCCATAAAAATTTTTCAATCAAAATATCTCCACTGGTTCAGGAGATATGACTCCCCAAAAATGGCTCTTTTTGACAATTCTGCAGTTGAAAAATTGCTCAATGGCTATAAAAAATTAATTTACAAAATATGCACTCAAAAAAGCGGATACTTTCTACTTTGCTTTGATAACTTGATTGTTAAGATTGTCACAGTATTCGTCCTGGATACTGCGTTTCCCGAACAAAAAACCCTCGATTGTCGGCCAAACTTAATCAAATTACTGCCATCGTTTGGTTTTTTTAGCGAAAATATCGAAGGTTTTTTTTGTACAGGAAACTTAATATCTCGAAAAATACCGCCCGCGTCAACCTTAAAAATGTGATTATAGGAGTTTATGGGAACTCCGATTAAATGTTGGACACCGGCCCATTTCAAAAAGTGGTGGGACGAGTACACGGAGGATTACTGTTTCGTTGAAAACACATACTACATCCCTCTGGAACGGAGACTCCCCGGAGAACCTGGTGAACGAGACAAGCAAATGCTCAATTACTATCAGGTACTACTTGGTAACGGTGGGCTCCGGAGCTCCGATTTCTGTAGCTCCGATCTTCGGAAATCCAGTAAGGGGCCCTGATTTTAAGATCTTCAGAGCTTCACCCTATATGTGTACTAATTTCCTAAAGAATATATAGCCATCTATTATGTTTATGTTAAAACTTGAAACCTTGGATTTTTTGCTAACTTTTTTTCAAATAGGTTTATATTGTTCAAAAAATGACAAAAATAAATTAAAAGGTACTTCAAAAAAACTTTAGATCATTTATTTAAGAGGCGGAAAGCTCCTTCCATTTTAAATGGCCGGAGCTCCGGAGCAGCCGGAGTCTTTAATCTTAAGATCTTAGAGCCGTATATTGAAACACCAAAAAATAGGCAAATTTTCATAAATTTCACAATCAAACTGTTTTGAGTATTGTATAAAAATGTTTTCAGATTTCATCTAATATAGTATTAAATTTTTCTTATTTTAGTGGGTGCCTTTTGTTCTTCTTTTGCAAGCGTTGATGTTTAATTTGCCGCATTTAATATGGAGAGCAACGAATTGGTTGGGAAGTGAGTTTTTTTTTCAAATAAAACAAGTTTCTTTTGCATTCATTTGTTTGTCAAATCATTTTTTTGTCAAAAAATCTAAGTTAATCTAAATATATATGAAGCAAAACCTCCATTTAATGCACTGACGATTGAATCAAAATCGTAAAATTTTATTCAGTGTCATGTCATTTATGTAAAGGGTAAAAAAATTGGAACAAAGACAGATCCTTCTGGCACACCCGAAATATCAAAAATAAATTCTATCAGAGTGGAATTGTGGGGGTGCTGAAGAAAGACAACTACTCGTTTTTCGAAAAAATATAACGTGCAGGGAAACACGTCACATAACTTAGTAATTTATTGGTTACATTACCACTGACGACTTATTGTTTTTTTTTGTCTTGCGCATCTATTGTTCATCTTTTTTGTTGAAGAGTGGTTACAACCTTAAATTCAGCCTCAAAGACTTAAAATTTAATTTATATAATAAATAATAATTTATATTAAAATTTTATTTTTAAAATAAACTATTTGTGTCCCGTCTGATAAAAATGCATTAAACCATTTTACTAATTTAAAACCTACCCCATAATAGCAAAAATATATAATATACCGAAAAATGTGCAACTCTTATATAAAAAAAGTACAGAAAAGGTGGCCTTTATAATGAGCCTCTCCATTTAAATGACACTCTCCACTATAATGGCATAGTAGCCATTTTAATTCGGCGAGTTAAAATGGAGAGGAAGCTATTATAATAGCCATTTATTGACTTAATTTCACTTCATATATACTCACAAGTCTAATACTGTCCGGGCCGCACGAGTTTCTGCGTGTCGGACAGTATTAAACCAACACGGGGAAACTCGTGCGGCCCGGACAGTATTAGACTTGTGAGTATATATGAAGTGAAATTAAGTCAATAAATGGCTATTATAATAGCTTCCTCTCCATTTTAACTCACCGAATTAAAATGGCTACTATGCCATTATAGTGGAGAGTGTCATTTAAATGAAGAGGCTTATTATAAAGGCCACCTTTTCTGTACTTTTTTTATATAGGAGTTGCACATTTTTCGGTATATTATATATTTTTGATAATAGTAGCTAAATTTGTGTAATCACTTACTGCAGCAAACTGCAGTGGGTGTTGGTGGTTATATATTTTCTCCCGTAGGATTAATTTAATAAAAAATAAAATACGCGCATTGATTATTTTTTTTTTATTTTGCGCGAGGTGGTTTTGCGGCGCGAGAAAAAAAAATTAAAAAAAATTCATTACAATCATTTTCTGTCCCATATGCGGCAGGTTTATTTATTTACAATATATATTTATTTTTTTATTTTCATTGAAATGGATTTATCGGGGTAAATATAAAGGTTTCTTCAGAATGCGACCCCTGAATGCAAAAATAAATGAATAAAATTAAAAAAACTTATTTTCAAACACAGATAAGATTTATTTTATGTGTTATATTATAATATTAAAATTAAATAATATAGGCATAAACGTGCGGGCTGTGATTACCATGGCCAATGATAAGGATATAAATATGGATAAGGACACAATCAGCTTAATATCCACGCACATACACGATTCTGTCGAGATCCAGAAAGCGGTCTCCGGAGCTGGGAACCCCCTATCTTGGATACTTAGGTTTGTTTTTTTTTTAAATTAGGGTCATTGGAGTATAAAACAATGAGAGCCAAGCAATTGATTAGAACCAAATTCCACATTTTAGCCAACTTCTGTATCTTATATACATCACTCCTAAAATCAGGCTCAAAAGGCATTAATTTTTACTTTAAAACATGTCTAAAAAAGTTACAGCTTCAAAATAATTTGCCAAATTGCTTATTTTTTAAAACGCAAATGTCAATTTAAGGTACTTTTAGTTATTTAGGTTAAGAATTCGTTTAAATTATATAGCGTGGATTCTTCCTTTAAGTTATAGTAAAATATTTAACCCACGCTGGTCAAAAAGAATAGCTGTAAACAAATTTACAATGAGCAATTTTTTTGGATTATCGCTCAGTGAATCACAAAAGGAAAAAAAACGGATGTTTGTTTTTACTTAATTAGGGCTACAAAGTGCACGCGCGAAACAAAATTGCTAAAACAAATAATGCGCGTTATTAAATCAGTAGCGACGTGCGGGGGCATTATAAAGGGAATATTTTGCAGACATATAAAATTTCTTTTTTTCTTTACTATAGAATTATAGGCTCAAAACTTTTTAAAAGTTAGTCCCGGTTTTAAAGTCATACCGTTTTGTATTACACCAAATTACTTTTAAGGCTTTTCGGTAAAATAAAAATATTTATTCAATAAGAATAGAATCTCATTTTAAACTGTCGCTCACTGTGAAAGCGGCCGATTTCACTGCGTATGCGGCAGTGCGAAAAAACAAAGATTTTATAGCACAGCGAACAGTTTACACAGCAAAGTTTACCTTCACATAATAATGCGGAATGTCGCGTTCCTTAATTAAAAAATGCTATTTTTACTTTAGCTGCGGAACAAAGAGCAGCTTTTACATAACACTGCTCTACCTAACCACAAAGCTTCTCTTTATCGGAAATCTGGTGCTCCAATTTTTCATTCTCAGGGCTTTTCTGGGCACCGGGTACGAGTACTGGGGCTTGGACATCCTCATCGACCTTGCCAACAATGTAGACTGGAGGCAGTCTGGACACTTCCCGCGAGTCACCATGTGCGACTACCACGTACGAGATTTATAATATTATACCTCGGCTTCTTTTATGACATTCCCCTGAACAATCGGCGGAACTCAGGAACTACACATTATTTTGTGTTGATTTCTTAAATAATGTCGTATGTTTTTCCACCTTTTAAAAAAACTTATTAACCTCAGTAAAACTAGTTATAAAAGGCGGCTAAAACTTTATTATTGGTACAAAATAGACAAAACAAGCCAAAAAAATGTCCGGGAGGGTCCGGCAGTTTTAACTCCTGTGCCCTGTTTCATAAATGTTACTAACATTTGATTCTTTGTAAATATTTACAAAGAAATGAAATCCTATGTTAAAGCATAGGGATTTTTGCAATTAATATTTATGCAAATTTTTGGTTTTTTTATAAGTTTTTTCAAAAGTCTATTGCATTTTCATTTCTTTGTAGCTTTCTACAAAAAAGAAATGGACTTCAACAAAAAAACAGCATGTTGGGAACTTTTATGAAACAGCGCCCTGAAGGTTAAATTTTATCTTCAGGGAATTAAATTTGATCTTTTTTGGTTAAATTTGTTCCTCGAATGTTGTATTTTGCTCCTTTCTTTTGAGGAGAAGTTAAATTTCACTTCAGAATTAAACTTGCGTCAAAGCAATACACGGATAAAAAATAAATTAACAGTAATTTTTAGTTATGCATTTTTGATAATAATACAACAATCTTGTTGCTGCTTACACCTTAAACTTCACTTTGTTTGTTTAAAAAAATAGTAATTCCACGTTTTTTTCATCGGCATAATTTTTTTCAAATAGTTTTTCTATTAAATGAAGAGAAACTACAAAGTGGGTTGTTTAAATGTTAATCAGATGAGAATGGGTAACCAAACTTTTTATTTATAACCAAGATTTAAATTAACAATCATTTCTAAAATTAAATTTTCTTTTTGTTTTGTCCTTTTGTAAACAATAAGAATAAAATCTTGATGACAGTGTTTAACAAAAATACAACATAAAAGCGACGACAAGAAATATGAGGACAAATAAAGGAAATAATGCGAAACAAATTGCTATTTTTAGGTTTTTTAACTAAAATATTAGCGATGCAGAACTTGATTGCATGTTATGTACGTTACAATATCACCCTCTGGTTTTACTTTATAACTCGAATTTATTAAAAAGCGTCGCATTTTTTAAACATCAAAACAACTGGAGGTAATACACAATGACAAACTAATTATTTCAGGTTCGTAATTTGGGCGGAACTCCCAACCACCACCGATATTCGGTCCAGTGCGTTCTGATGTTGAACATGTTCAACGAGAAAATATACATTTTCCTGTGGTGGTGGCTGGTGGTGGTGATTATTCTCACCATTTTAAACTTCATCCAATGGCTCTGGGTCTCTCTGATCCCCCCGATCAGAAGGAAATTCGTCAAAGATCTGCTGGCTGCTCACAATTTACCGGAGCCCAATTACCAGTAGGTTTTTTAGTTTTGATCGTGAAAGCCGCGTCTGTGAAAATGGTTTTAGACTTTGTTTTATGAATGTCCTTTATTATTAGTTTTGTTTGATAAAAAAATACTATTAATTAGCGGTCCGCATTTTAATTTGAATTACCTTGATCCCGGAAAACATCATGTGGAAACGAGGCCGGGCCGAGTAAAGCGAATTTTTTGATATAAATTTGAAAAATGCAGTACTTAAACCATTGCTCTATCATCCATCGATTTTACTTTATAACTCGCATTATAAGGCGTCATACTTCTAAATCATCAACATAACGGAAGTAAAACTCGAAGTACAACTGCCATTTGTTTTGAGGTAAGTTGAAGCATTTTCTGACTAATAATCATTGGGCCGACGGTGTGACGGTTCTTCGCCTAATGCAGTCCAACGTCAACTCGAATTATTGGACGTCGTATTTCTGAAACATCAACTCGACAAAAATTGTTACAAGTTTAAGTATATAACTTTCAACTGTTTTATGAAAGATCTGAAACATTTTATGAGCCACGCCGACGGTCTGCGTGTGACGCTTCTCCGCTTCATCCAGTCCAACGTTAGGGAACTGGTGACTATAGGCCGTCGTATTTCTGAAACATCAACACGACAGGAATAAATTCACTTTTATTTTAAATTGTTAGTGTTTAAGGGGCGAGTTGAAGCATTTCGTGAGCAACGTCTTGCGGGACGACGGCGTTACCGACTTTCCCTTTATGCAGTCCAACGCCAACTGGCATCATAGAGCGTCGTATTTCTTAAACATCAACACGAAGGGAACTGTTACAATAACTAGGAAATATTTTTCAATCGTTTCAAGGGCGAGCTGAATCATTCTGTGAGCAATGTCTGGCGTGATGGTTCTTCGCCTCATGCAGTTCCACACCGACGCGCGGTATAGGGCATTGTATCTCTAAAACATCAACCCGACGGAAATTGTTACAATAACAATTAAATGATTTCGAATCATTTTTAGGGTGAGCTGAACCATTTGGTAACCAACGTTTTACGGGCCGGCGGCGGGAAGTCCTCCGGCTGATGCAGTCCCACATCAAATCGCATTATAGGGCGTCGTTTATCAAAACGACGAGAGCTGTCACAAAAAATTTTTCGATTTTTTTAGGGGCAAGCTGAACCATTTTGTGAGCGACGTTTATGGGCCGACGGCGTGACGGTTCTTTGCCTTATACAGTCCCAAACCAAATCGCATTATAAGGCGTTGTATTTCTAAACTATCAACACGACAGGAGTTGTCACAATAACTATTAAATAATTTCAAATCATTTTAGGAGCGAGCTGAACCATTTCGTGAGCAACGTTTTACGGGCGGACGGCGTGACGGTCCTCCGTCTTATGCAGTCCAACGCCGGCGAACTGGTGACCTCCATGGTTGCTGCCCGCGTGTGGCGCGACTACGTCAGCGGCACCCACGGCGCCCCGCACACAGAGCGCACAGAGGAGAACGGCAGCGGCCCCGGACCCCTTCCGCAGAAATCCGCCCCGCCGTCCACCCCGGAGAAGTCCGCGACCCCGCAAAGCGGAGCCTCGGAGTCAGAGCCACTCATCCCCACCGACTCACCCACCCCGCCCTACGACACCCCGATTGAAAGAGTTTGAAAACGCTTTAAAAAACGACGATATTTTTCCTTAAAAACGGAATTCTTCGAAATTTTATAAATTATTATAGAAGAATTAAGTTCGTCTGGCCTCGTAAAACTTTATAGGCACAAGACAAAATTAATTAAAATTGTTCCGGTTAAAAAGACGATTGCAGCGTGAAGATTTTGTTCATTTACAAGGTTCATGTCATAAAATATAAAAAAACCGTCAATTTTAACCGTTTAGCGTTCAATGACCATTTTTGTTCCAAATAATTGTTAAAATACGACATTTGATTTTTAATATTAATTTTTTTTATTTTAGAAAATTCATGTCATAAAATATAAAAAAACCGTCAATTTTAACCGTCCAAATAACAATTTATGTTTCAAATAATTGTTATAAAATACGGCGTTTGATTTTTAATATTAGACCATTTGGTTTCAAATTTTGAATTGATTTATTGTTGAAATTCTTTATTAAATTGATTATTCAATAATAACTGATTTAATACTGCAAGTAATCGAGATCAGCCGGGTTCAATATGCTTGTAATCCTTCTGAATAACCCTGCCATAAAAAAAAAAGCTTTCAGCTTAAATTTAAAAAGTTTGTTATAGGCTATAGCATAGGCTTTTCTAACGAATAGAAACATTTTTCATACATGGCATAGTTGTTGAAAAAAAGTTTAAGGAAAATTTTATTAAGATAATAATTTACATTTTAATGATTTGTTTTGGAAGAATGCCACAAAATAGCTAACATTGTTTTAAAAATCTAGACTGGAAAATTTTTCAAAAAATTTAAATTTTAAGCTTTTTAACTTTTGAACTATTTAAGATTATTTGCTCTTAATCATTGAAAGCCCGTAAAATTTGGTTATTCTTCAAGTAGGTTTTTTTAGTTTGGGAGGATATTGATCAAAATATTAATTTTAGCGACTCGTTTGTTAGCTAAATTTACCTGGGCAGGTATTAAAAAAACATTAGAGTTGATGAAACATAAAGTTTAACGCTGCGTATACAAACACTGTTTATGGCGTTGTTATGCTTAGACTTCTCAAAATATATCTAACAAAGGAAGAATGAGACGCTTAAAACAAGCCGCTGAAAAAAGGTATCATTTTAAATGGTACTAAACAATTCAAACGTAGAAACATCATTTAAATGGTACCTTTTTTAAGCAGTTTGTTCTTAGTGTCTCAGTTTTCCCTTTTTATATATTTTTCCTTATAATATGTCTTTTTGTAAATTTGTAAATAAATTTACCGCACGTAGGGTATGGCTGCTGACGTTAGCCAGCCTACGTTTGGAAAAAAAATCACACGTGGAAATTTTTGTCTCGACCACTTTTTAAGTAAATTTGATAATTTTTTTTTGAAATTTTCGTTTCTACCTTGGGTCGTCGAAGCTCTATCATTATGTGTGTGTAGTCGTTGTGTATTTTATTAGTAATGTTTACCGGAGTTCCGAGCTCCGCCATACTGTTTGATGATTTAAAAATAATTTAAATAGTAGTACCATTTTTTATATATTGTAAAAAATATGTATATATTGGACAAATTTGGATATATTAACATCTGGGAACTTGAGCCAAAATCAGAAACATGGAGTTCCAAGATAGAAAATTGTGGCAATTGGTTTGAAGCCTTTGTCTTAGCTTACAGGGCTGGATATTTCCAATTTAATAACAACAAAAATCGCTTTTGTGTCCCAAGATTTCATGATTTTGTTGGGGCTAAAAATGTTATCGGCTCCAGGTTATTAGTGATTCACTATATATATATATTTAAAGCAATACTAAATAAACTATAAAATTATCGCAATCTAAATAAATAAATAAATAAATAAATTTATTTTGTCATGTTAGACAGGAAAGATACAAAAGCTAGTAAACATTACAGCACTGAAATTTTTATCCACCTATATAAACACTAAACATAGAAGAAAACCACTTAAAAACAGAAACAACAGTAATAACCCACCAAAAATGATCAAGACCAACGGTCAAACTATATTGTCAGCAGGATTCCGGACTCCCCTGACAAAACAGCCCACACAACTATGGATCGACCAGGGGCCCCGGACCCGGCTTGCCCCGGCACTTTTTTTCCACCCGGCCCCGGAAAACCCAAACTCTTTAGCCCGGCCCCGGCAATTTAGCTGTCAAAGAAGCCGGGGCAAACCTGGGTAAGGACCCCTAAGAATGCAAATTTTAAAGCGCTTCTAAACATTTTTGTCAGTGAAATATTTAAAAGATTTTATCTACAAAGCTAATTTATTCGCTTTAATATTATTTATATTTATTGTTTATTATGCTATATTAAGATTTTCTAAAGCCTCTTTATTTTTTTAAGATTTCTTATTTTATTCACGAATTTTTATTTTAAAAATTTAAAGATTTCTTAAGTATTAAAAGCCTTTTGTAGATTTTATTTACAAGATGAAGGTTTGACAAGAGATATCTATGGTTGAATTATATCTGGCTGACCTCTGGTAAGTTTGTATAGGAGATGTAATTAAAATTGTGGGGTTATGAAGTTTTTTTAAATAAATGAATTGGAACGCATATTTTTTTATTTCTTGCCTTTTCAAAAAATTTACAAAAATTAGTCAACATTAACCCTTTAAAAATTCTATTTGTGTTCCAAATTGTGAAATTTGATAAATAATAATTATTAAATTATGGTATTTAACCTTTAATATAAAACTGTTTTTACTGAAAGTTTTAAATTATGCTAATGTTAAATAGTCGATTCAATACTGCAAATCATCGAGGTCAGCTAGATTTTAAATCACAAGACGTATTTTACATATATTGGATTTATTCTGATATCATTGCTTATATCGAAAATATGTAAAACAAAAGAATTTTCGGCTAGACAGTAAATTTTTTACCTAAATTTTACAAGAAATGTTGCACTTGTGACTTTTCACGTGCAAGCTATTTTCTGTGCACTCAATAAAAATTTTCTCGTATAACGATATTTCATACAACAAAACTCGTTTTTTTAGACTATTTTAGAAAATCGCTTTGTGCAAAAAATTAGCAGAAAATGATGATTATATTCGATTTATTATATTCGATCATGTGTGAATTGAACGGTTTATTGTACATTGTACAACTGTATATAGCTTGAGTTATATATATTCTTGCGTTTTACGTGAATATTTAAAATTGTTTTCAAATTTTGTTACGTTAAAAAAATTCAAAATGATGCCTTGTCTTTATTTTAGAATTTTTAAGTTTATTGCTAAATCTACACTATAGTATTCACAAAATTCAAAAACACCTGCGGAGTAAGTCCACTTTTTTGAATCCAATATTTGTATTCGCCCAAAAGACACCAAACGTGAATTAATAAAACAAAAAGTTAGTATGAGCTGTTTATATTTAATTTGAAAAAAAGTTTTCGCATAATGGTGAATACGCATAATACTAACTAATTTTTTAAATAAAAGTTTGTTTGAAACTCGTACTTGTGCGAGTTCAATACTGAAAACCCGCCATTTTCTACTATTTTTTGGGCGCACCAATTTTTAACAATGACGTTTTGCAGTGCATATTGCAACTTTTCTTCTACTTTTTCAAGTATAAATGCGCTGCACGAAAAAACAAGTATTGACTGCAAAAAATCTCTGCGCAAGAAATCAGTGGTATATGCACAAAAAGTCGAGTGCGTTAAGTGTTGCATTTTTTTGCAAAATTTTATTCGAAAACCTGGTGTATAATCAAAAATTTTCTTGGGTTATAATATGTTTTTATAAATCTCGTGAAATTATAAAAACTAGTGCAAAATCACTAAAATAATTACATTGAAAAAATTTACATGACGTTGATTTTATAATTTTTGGCTAAAATTAAATATATATATATATATATAATTTGATTAAAATCATTAAAACAATCAACTTGAAAAGCAAGTCAGTATAATATTTTACTTTTCACAACTTAAAACAGTGTTTTTTTTAATTTACAAAAAGTGACGATAATACTTAAAAAATGCTCTTATAGTTTAAAATAAAGAGGTGCGTTTTAACTCTTTTTATATCTTTAAACTGAAAAATGTTGAATAGTGGTGTGTAAATGAAGTTCAAAAAAAGGTGCTTCTTTAAAATAACATTTAAGACTAGTATTCTTAACTTTTACAGTTAAATTTCGTCAATTAGGCACCAACATATTTAATTTATAATTTTAATATGAAGAAATTTTGTTACTGTGAAATAGTTTTGTTAATTGTACCCAGTTTTGATTTTAGTTTCTTTACCACGTTTTGCTTTACTGATCAAAACATATTCCTTGTATACATGTACTTTAACTCCTGCTCTATTTATAAAGCATTCTTTAAAAATAACTTAAATGGTTTGATCTATTTGTAAAGCATTTTTTAAAAGTAGCATGAATGGTGTGGATTAATATAATATTTCTTTAAACAAGAACATACTGCTAATAATTATGTAAAAATGTACATATATTATTAAAAATAAAATAATAATTTAGGTTTAAAAAAATCGAAATAAAAATTTTGTTCTGCTTAGAAAACAATTTAATAAAAAAGTAATTTTTTTACTCACAAAGGGCTTAAATTTCAATAAATGTGACTATTAATTACCTAACCAAATAATTAACGGTAAAAAATTTGATTTTAATTTTAAAAAAATGACCAAAATTACAAATTCTGCTAATTTTTTTGCCTGCCACGACCCTGGCCCCGGCCGGGGCAAAATTTTCTACCCCGGCCCCGGCTAATCTAAATTTCTCTAAGCATATATTTAAAATTATTATTACGCAACCGAGCAGATCTTCTGAGACTTTGTTTATTAACAAGAAAAAAATTTAATTCAGGTGAGCTTCTAAGCCCATGGTAGTAGCAGTAAATTAATCTTGAACAGAAACTAGCAGCAAATAAATCAACTGACAAACACCCATATTTTCTTTTCAAAGCCAGGAAAGGAGATTGATAGTAAACAGCCAAACCATAAAACATTGATGGAAATATATTACTAAAAATAGTTTGTTTAAAATGTGAAAATTAAAATTTTGCCCAGACTTTTGACCAAAGTACCAGTAGATTTACGCAAATTATCGCTTTTTACAATAATTGGTTGAATATTTGTCGAGATATTGCGTTTCTCGTACAAAAAACCCTTGATTTTTTTCGCTAAAAACACAAAATGAAGGAAAAAAGGATGGGCAAACTTTATATAATCACTGCCGTCGTTTGGTTTTTTAACGAAAAAATCGGGGTTTTTTTGTACGGGAACCGCAATATTTTAACAAATACTGCACTAATTATAACGATCAAAGTATTAAATTAAATTAGAAAGTAGCCGCCTCCTTTGAGTGCATAATTTGTAACGTAAATCTTTATATCCATTCAGCATCACGTACAGAATTGTCGAAAAACGCCATTTTCAGAGGGGGGGTCATAACTACTAAACCACTGGAGATATTTTGTTTAAAAAATTCTTGTGGGTTATTGGCGGCAGGGATAAAATTTTCATAAAAAATATCAAAATCGAAGGCAAAAAGTTTGATTTCGCACCGCAACTTTAAGGTAAATCATTAAATTTTAACCATTGCTTGCAGTTCTTGTCATTTGAAAGCTAGGCGATGGGGTTTTTTATTCTGGTTGTTATCCTTGATTGATTTTCCTTCCTTCCAATACCATGCTCCAGAACTCCGGCGATTAAAAGCGGAGAAAAATTCCGGAGCTCCGCCACTTATATGAACGATTTTAAGCTTATTTAAGCTTGAAATGCATCAGGTTACTTTGTCTGTATTTTATTTAGCGTTTTAAATATGTTTTTAAAAAATTTTAAATTACAAAAAATGTTGACAAAATAATTAATCATTATTAATTTTTATTAACTATTATTAATTATGCTTAATTATTATTACTCTTTCATTATTCCTTAACTTAGTACAAAAAATAGGACGGAGCTTTGGGGGTTTTCCGGAGTTCCTGAAAGCGGAGCTCCACTCCGGAGCTCCAGGGAACACGAGTAATCCTTGAATCTCAAGCAAGTGAGATTCAAGTGAGCAATTGGTCAATTGCAACAAAGTCACCTAAGAGATATTCAGGTGCGGAAAATGCGTTTCCAACTGTCGAATCACCTTAATTTTTTAGTTGGAAAACCGTGCAAAAATTACTGAACGTACTTTTACTAAATTGAACATCATACAATCACCTTAATTTTTTAGTTGGAAAACCGTGCAAAAATTACTTAACGTACTTTTACTAAATTGAACATCATACGGAACCGCTAATTAGCTGCGCTCCAACTATTGCCATGCAAATTAAACCACATCGTATAGAAATTATTTCTTATTTGACTTTGTTCGACTGATTTTTTGGTTGAAAAATTTTTGAACTTTCAAATGATTTTTGAACTCCAATATGTCGACGAGTTTTTGATCGGATATAAATAATTAAAAGTTTTTGGAAAGCTGAGATCACGGGGAATATAGGCACCTTGCACTGGAACTCGGTTTATACATGAAGTATGCAATATACATAGTCGTAACCATAATGGATAATTACCGTATCTCCTACTTATCTTTCGTAGTATGCAGATCAACGGACCGAAAGCGCGCGAAATTTCGATCGGTTGATCTGCATACTACGAAAGATAAGTAGGAGATACGGTAATTATCCATTATGGTTACGACTATGTATATTGCATACTTCATGTATAAACCGAGTTCCAGTGCAAGGTGCCTATTTTTTTACGTTTTACCGGTTAAAGTCCGTTTTAAAAAAGGCGATCATTTTGAGGGCTACGCTTTAATAAATCAAATTGATGATCAAAATATTTTTTTAGTCGTCAGAAAATTCTACTACGTCTTTTTTCGTAATTTTTTGATATTTAACGTTTATTTAAAAATTAATCAGAATTAAACTATCTGGAACCAATTTCGAGCCATTTAAAGCCAGGCATGATTTCTGTTTCGGTTTTTATGAGAATTAATAATATTTTTATCTTTTAATATTATGCTTCAGAGCTCTGGTGGTCTAGGGGGCAAAGCTTCAGAGCTCCGCCACTTAAATGATCAATTTCAACCTTATTGAAATTAAAACATGGTTTCAAATATTCTATCCGGATTTTTTTAGGACTTTTTAACGTTTAATAATTAATAAAAATTAATAATAATTAATAAAAACTAATAAAAATTAATAAAAATTATTAATAATTATTAATAATTAATAATAATTAATAATAATTAATAATAATTAATAATAATTAATAATAATTAATATTAATTAATAATAATTAATTATTTTCAACATTTTATGTAAATCAAAATTTTTAAAAACATATTTAAAAAGCTAAATAAAATGCATACAAAGTAACTTGATGCAATTCAAGCTTAAAATCGTTCATTTAAGTGGCGGAGCTCCGCATCTTTCTCCGCTTTTAATCGCCGGAGCTCTGGAGCATGGTATTGGAGGGATGGAAAATCACTATAAAGGATAACAACCAGAATAAAAAAACCACATCGCCTATTTTTCAAATGACAAGAACTACAACCAATGGTTAAAATTTAATCATTTACCTTAAAGGCGCGGTGCGAAGTCTAACTTTTTACCTTCGATTTTGTTTATTTTTTGTGAAAACCTTACTCCTGCCGCCAATAGCCCACAAGATTTTTTTTTCAAAATATCTCCAGTGGTTCAGGAGTTATAACCCGCCGAAAATGGCGTTTTTCGACAATTCTGTACGTCAAAAATTGCTCAACGGTCATAACGATTTATGTTACAAATTATGCACTCAAAGAAAGCGGCTCTTTCTAATTTAATTAAGATTGGTTCAGTACTTGTCGAAATATTGCGTTTCCCATACAAAAACCACCGATTTTTTTGTTAAAAACACAAAACCACGGCAGTGAGTTTATGAAGTTTGCCCAACCTTTTTTCCTTCACTGTTTTTAGTGAAAAAAATCGAGGGTTTTTTGTACGAGAAACGCAGTATCTCGACAAATATTGCACCAATTTTAAAATTTTTGTGGGCTATTGGGGGCAGGGGTAAGATTTTCACAAAAAAATATCAAAATCAAAGACAAAAAGTTTGACTCTGCAACGCATTTTAAAGTGTGGTACCGACATAGATAAACGGGGGGGGGTAGGGTCAGGGTGGGGTCCACCCCCCCTAGCCTCAAAATTTTAGGGGCCCCCCTAGAAAAAAAATGCAGGGCCCCCTCTAGATTTTGAAATCTGACCCCCCTCCCCTCTCGAGAAAATTTTAAGTACTTTTTTATACTAAATTTTTTCAATCAAATGTATTTATTCTAGAAATTTTAACAGCATAGCAAATATCACAAGCAATACGTAACTGAACGAAGTACAC
>JASAMX010023355.1:0-16602 GCA_030248175.1 Microlaimidae sp. YZB2_3 | reverse complement strand
AGCCCGTATTTACTAGACACCCTATGTACATAGTTGCACTATGCCGCATAGGTGCCCTATCGATAGTGCGAGTTAAAGTGATACGTATGAAATTCAATTTACTAGACAAACTATAAGTACCCTATAGATAGTGGCACTTAGGTTACCACTGTAATTTGCACTATGTTTGCTGCCAAAAAAAAAATAAAGTCGTTTAACGTTTTCAAATCGACTAATTACATAAAAGAAATCAAGTAAATTTTTGCAAAACATACTGTCTGTTTAACTCAATAAAGTATTGTACAATTTATAAGAGCACTAAAAACACTTTAAATTATTTTGAAGTAATTTCGAAACTTAGGCAATTTTCTCTCTATAGTGCCACTTGTTTAGTGGTTCTAACTATTAGAACCACTAAGCGCTCTAAAAAAAATCAATATTAAAAATTCAGGCAAACCGCGCGTCCTCAAAATGTAGGATTTTTACTGTCACATTAATAATAAAATGATAAAAATAAAAAAATAATAAAATATCATTTTTGCACTAAAAAGTATATATTTTAAGAATTACATAAAAGAAGCAAATCCATAATGAAAATTATGATTTTTTAATATTTAATAAAAATTAATAAAATAAAAACAAAAATAATAAAATATCATTTTTGCACTAAAAAGTATATATTTTAAAAATTACATAAAAGAAGCAAATCCATAATAAAAATTATGATTTTTTAATATTCAATAAAAATTAATATGCGTTTGTTTTTTATCATTGCATATGGTGTTAAAACCTTATTTGAACATATAAATCAAAAAAATCTTGCAAAAATGCGTGAAAAAACTAGTTTAAATATTGTATTTTTATTTATAATTATTCTATAGTGCTCGTCTTGGGGCGGTCTCTACCGCCCTAAGCAAATATCGCTGAATAGTTAGTGCACGATTACCTTAGTGGGGCTAGTAAAATCAACAAGACGTAAAAGTGCTACTTTAGAGCAATTTTATAGTGGAACTAAGCAGACAGGGCTCCTAGTAAATACGGGCTCTGACACGACCGGTTATTCGGTTTCTAAAAATATATATAGATACGATGAAACATTAACTCGGTGGAAATTCAAATTCGTATCCTTCGGTTTGCTTTGATTGGCTGGCTGTGTCTGGTTTCGCGAAAATACTGCTACTTTTTAGGCAGTGCCCATTTACACGACACTTGCCCAATTAATGGCAGTTGTTTTGCCATTTTTTGTGCATGACAATTAATGGCGTAGTGCTCAAAAAATAGCACCAAATCGTTTCACTTGGGCATATTTTTCTTTAATATAATATATAGTATTATATATTTTTGGTAGAATTATCTATTTGAATTTTTATTAATTAAAGTATGTTCAAAAATGTTCAAAAAAAAAAGAAACACGAATATCACTTCATCGAAAAGATTGATCTATGCACAGGTAAAACTTACGTGATAACGAAATAAAAGAATCACATTTATTTTTAAGTGTATATTATTTTTGTACAAATTAGAAATTTTTACACGCGTCAAGTGTTAAATCAAAATTGACTTAAATCCAATCATGATGTAAAACATATTAAACTCAAAGACTGTCCAAGCAACAAATCTAAGAAGCAAAGGTTTTTGCAATTTGGTTTTTAAAATTAATTAAAACTTGCAGTTTTAAGGTATTATTAGAAATTTAATTCCGTTTGCAACTTGCTAAGTTATTTTAAAATAAAGTTTGAGAAACAGAAACAAATAAATAAAAAAATGACTATATTAACAACTTAGGGCTAAAGTTATTGCTACCGCAGAATATAATTCTTGGCGCTTTTGTCTTTACATTTAAATTTGTAAGGGTACATGAAATAAAAAAGTTTGTTAATTATTGAAAAAATGTGTTGAGATCTAAAGATCTAGAAAATTTATTTCTTCAAATAAACCATGTAAAAACTGCAAAAACTTTTGCAAGGAAGATGTATTTTACAACCCTAATAGGGTAAGAAACACAGCAAAATAATAGTAGGTAAGAGTTTATTTAATTGATTTATGGTCGTTGAAACCAATGAAACTTGAAGTGCAACAATTTCTAAACCAGTTTAAATACCGTAATTGAGATAAAGCTTGTATGTTGAGCAGCCTTATAAATTTTAAATTTAAGCTTACAGCATATAATAAAATCATAAATTTCAACCTTTTATCAACCCTGTACTATCGATTTTTTGCCAAAAAAAACGTGAATACTTGTTTATCTTAAAAACAACATTGTAAGAATGCATTGTATTTAATTAAATATATACATTTAGATTTACCGAAAATCTCCAGAAAGAAGTCTTGAAACAAGAATTTTACGAGTATTCACGCGGAAGAGAAAAAATAACTGAATCCGAATTCGCGAAAATTCTTCTTAGATACACAGTCGTTCACTCTCAAGACTACATGAATTACCTCGATCGAGCCGAAAACAATACCAGTCAAGAAGTAAGTGTTTTAAATTCCATTACAAATTAGCAGCAATTTAAACAATACACTATAAAAAAACTGGGTGACCGACATAAATTACAAAGCAAAACACCACTTAAATCTTGAAGACATTTTTTTGCAAAAATACAGATAAAAGCATCTAGAAAAATTATGGTTGAATTATATATGGCTAACGCTGAAATTTAGTATGCAAACATAAGGGGACCAATTAAAATTGTGCGGCTATGACGTTTTTTAAAAACAAATAAGAACGCAGATTTTTTTAATTCCACCTTTTTACAAAATATACAAAAATTAACCAACTTTAGCTCTTTTAAAATTTGCATTTGGTTTTTAAATTTATTAAACCGCTTTCGTTAAAAATTTTGAACGATTTTATTGTTAAATAGATGATTCAATACACCAATTATCGAGATCAGCTAGATTTTATTTGCCTATAAGTTGGAGCTGCCAGTAAAGTGATTTTTTAGTTTTACATTAAAATTTAAACGTAAGCCCCATACAAACTCGATTTCGTAACTAGGAGTTAAGTTTCCAACTCAAAAGATTTATAATTTAATTTTTTCATAAATTTACACCGGTAAAATTATGATCATTAAAATTTTTCCTATTATACACATCATTTTTTGTGCACACTACGAGGATTCAAACTCATAATTAGACAATTAGGACTTAAATTCCAACTCAAAGGATCTGTTATTTTTTTATAAATCTACTCTGAAATTATTATCGATAAAATTTTTGTATTTAGTTCTACACGGCACCACTAATTTGTCGTGTTTCTTAAGGTTTTTTTCATGAATCCTCTATTCGTAACAATAGCTGCAGAGAACGTAAAATTAACAAACAATGACTAGTATTTTATTTTTGTATGAATGCCAACTTATTATTACCGTAACCAATAAATCACCAAAATATTTACATAAAATGCACAAAATATGTAGGATACAAAATATTAAATTGGAATGCGTCTATTAGGCTAAAAAACTACAATAAACACTTCGCTGAAATATAATATAAATTTTAGCAAAATATTTATTTATATATAAATTTAAATGTTTATTTCATAAAAAATACAAATGCTTATTTAATATAAAAAATATTTTTTATAAATTAACATAATATAAAAATAACCAAAATATCATTAACTTATAAAATAACTTTTAAAAAAGAGTATCATTCCTTATCCTAAGCATTTGTAAATCTATTTATTTGCACTTTACACAACAAAAATCT
This sequence comes from Microlaimidae sp. YZB2_3, assembly GCA_030248175.1. Taxonomy (NCBI): domain Eukaryota; kingdom Metazoa; phylum Nematoda; class Chromadorea; order Desmodorida; family Microlaimidae; species Microlaimidae sp. YZB2_3. The sequence continues at coordinate 12,909 of JASAMX010023355.1, read as the reverse complement.
TTGGTATTTATAAGTATGAAAAAACAATACTGGAGCAAATATAACACGAACCTTCTTCCAGATGTCATTTTCTTCTGTCCGTTGTAACTAATGAGTTGCTCTACTCGTGCCGAACATCTATAAACTCATCAATCATTCCAGGGTTTAATTACGAAACAATATTTTTTTAAAAAACAGAGCTTTTTTTATTTTAAAGATTTATTGGAAATACTAATATAGTATAATAACAAAATATGAACACAATTATAATACTATAATAGTATCGCTACAATAACAAATACCATACAGAATATTACAAAAAAAACAATACAATTTCACAGAAACAATATACACTTAATTCAATAATAATAATAGAAAACAATAATAATAGAATAATAATAATAAAAGAATAATAATAATAATAATAATAATAATAATAATAATAATAATAATAATACTGAATAATTATAATAATAATAATAATAATAATAATACATAATAGCATATATAATAATAATAATAGATAGATAATAATAATAATAATAAAAATAGATAGATAGATAGATAATAGATAATAAAAATAATAATAATATAATAGTAACAATAATAATAAAATAATAATAATAATAATAATAATAATAATAATAATAATAATAATAATAATAATAATAATAATAATAATAATAATAATAATAATAATAATAATAATAATAATAATAATAATAATAATAATAATAATAATAATAATAATAATAATAATTGGAAATAATAGTAACATAATTCTTCTTATAATTGTCAAAATTGTTCGCACTATTCTTATGCGTTTGCACGAGAGTTGTGCGAAAAATTTGTGTACTTGTTTACTGATTTTATGAAGGTTTATTTTTAATACAGGCTGCCTACACCTTGCAAAAAAAGTTTTTTTTTCAGGAGAAACACTGCCACTGTATTCATCAATCGCAATAAATTTAATTTGTTGATGCTGTATTTAATAATAAAAAATCGTTTTTATTACGAGACTTCTTAAAGATACAATAAGCAATTAAGAACCCCGCTACACAAAGCATTTGGAGCATTGTAAATCTGTTGTTAAAATATTAATAATTAACGGAAATTTTTCAGATAGAAACTTATTGCTTTGTATCAAAATTATATAAGTCGATACAATATATTTTTTTTTAATTTTAATCCTTTGCTGAAATTTATTTGAAACTTTATTTTGTTCTTGAGTTTCAAACTTTCCAGCCACTTTCCTATTTTCTAAAACTTTAAGAATTTATAAATTTCTTAATTTAAAGTAGGAAATCCAATAATTTTATTTTTGAGTTTCAGATAAAAAAATTCTTAAAACTTCAGCTCACATATAATTGCAACAACAAAAACTGACCAAATTTTATTTTAAGCTAGAAAGAGGTAAAAAAATTACTAATTAACAACTTATCAGTTTTGAAAAAGAACAAAAGAATAGACACAGATCACGAGCTAGATCGGTCTATCACTGTCGACAACTTAAGAACTATATATCAACAAAAAACACCCGAACTTCAACTTGGTAAACGCTGTTATAGTTCGTTTACGATCACTTTCGCTTCAAATAGCAGGTTTAGTACATTAATTATTGATAATTGGCGTTTATCAAAATATATATATATAAGTATTTTAAAAAAACTTTTTTCAAAAATTTTAGACAAATTAAAAATTTGTAGGTTGTCTTTGGTGGCAAATAAAAGACGAATAATCCCTGGCAAAAATACTATTTGGTACACAAAACCAAAACGGGGTGTAGCTATAGAATTTATATATATATATAGTAGATCAGCACCTAACAATCAGTCGTTGGACAAACAACCTAACCTCATCACACCAGCTATCAAGAAGCAGACAAGTGCCAACTCTTTGTTTTATAATTTTTTAGTATTAAATAATTTCTAATTAAAACATAAATACTACAAAACCATTTAAAATGACCGGATTAAGCATTTTGCTGGTTTCACTCTTGCCATTTATTTTAATTGAAGCTAGAAATGTTAACAGTATTGACGAATATGAAATTCCCCAACTTTGGACAGCTATGCTTGGAAGCGTTTGCGAGAGAAATAACGAAACAGTTCCACTCCCAATCGGGCTCCGAGATAGATTTATTGAATGTCGTAAACCAACAGAAGACCAAAAAGCCTGGCCATGGAATGACAAAGGAGTATGGTCAATGGGTATTTGCCTAAAAGGAATGGAATTTTGGCCTTTGGGTCATGCTTGTAGACCACAGCGTTTTATTCGCAAACAGCAGGCTTGCTGTTCAGGACCTAACCCTTCCAGGTGTTCTGGCGGATGTCCAACCTCCAATTACCAGCAAATTCAAGTTTCTGTTGTTCAACAGCCTAGCTTTCAGTCTTCTTGTCCAACTTGCGAAGTAATTCAACCGCAAATTTTGCAGCCAGCCTATCCTCAGCCTCAGTACAATAATTGTCCATGCCCCCAACAACCATCTATCCAATCGTGTCCCTGCCCCCCACCACCCCCACCACCACCATCGTGCCCATGCCCGCCACCTCAGACCCAACAGCAATGTGGTTGCCAGCAAGTCCAGCAGCCGAGACCGTGCCCATCAGCACCATACGCAGGAAGTCAAGAAGCCCAACCTGGTAAACCATGCAGTTGGATGTTAGCCCCATTGGCACGTGCAAGTAATCCCCGCAGCTATTTGCAGTGTGTGCCAAGTGTTGAATATTGCGGTACCTGGTGCGTGCGACCATGCGCGCCTGGTACAGTATTTGATGTCAGAGTTCAAGTTTGTGTTCATGATGGTAGCAGGCTTGGTGGTGGAAATTGCGGATGCAGTGGAGGTGCAATTCAAATTACCAGTAGCTGTAGCCAGAATCTTCAGTGCCCTGGACAGACCACCGTATGCCAAGTTACTCTTCCCAGTAATCCTCAACAGCAGCCATGCAGTGCTTGTTGTGTAGGAGGCCAACAAGGAGGCTATAACGGAGGCTATGGCGGAGGTTATGGAAAATAAACTCTTGATTTAATATTTTTTATATGGGTTTTGTTTTTAATAACGTTATTTTGTTTTACTGATATATATTTATTGTTACAATAAAGCCTTTTTAACTGTGATAATAGCGTATTTTATGTTTTAACAAAATAATAAAACAATAAAAATTTGAGGGTCAAAAATATTATTAACATTTTATGATTTTGGAACAATGAAAGCAAAAACCTGAGATTACATATATATATATATATATATATATATATATATATTTTAAGCTGGGAATTTGAAGCTGGTGAAAATTGAAACTGAAATTGAGCCAGCCAAAATATGCAACTTGGAGTTATAAAATTAAAATTTGAAACTATCTGTTGGAATTGGGTGAAACCTAACAATGAGCAAAGTTTCTGTTGTTTTTCAATTTTCACTTTTTGCTCTAAAGGTTTAAGTTGCCATAATTTAGTGACTGCATATAGTTCCTAATAACATATAGTTGCATACAGTTCCTAATATAACATTTTTCATACCATTTTTATAAAAAAATTGATTGATTAGTGTAAATAAAAGGAAAATAAAAACAAAATGTATGTCATTGTTTGCACTGAATTTTGATGTTACTTTTTTTCTTTCTACATAAATATATTCAATACATTTTGACAAGATAACAAATAAATTTTTTTTTTTAATTGAAACAAGTTTACATCTTTTAAAGCGATTATAATCAAAAATGATTAAGTAATATCAAACTTTAAAATAAATAAATTTTTTATATTTTTTGGAATAGATTTAGTGTGGTAAATAGAATGTAATGCGTCAAACTGCAAGTCCTGTTGAATTTAGCGTAACATATTAAAATTTTCTTAGTCGGTTTTAGCAAGATTTTCCATTTTTAAACACGGTTTCAGCCGTGCAAGCAAGTTGTTGACATTTAGTTTGTAGTCCATACTTTTAAGAATTCACATCCCCGCAGCAAAACACACACAATAAAGAAATAGTGGATAGCTTAGAAAGCACAGGGCGAGCAAAAAATTATAACGCATAGCTTTAAAATATTCAAATATGCATTCAGGTATATTGCAGATTATAGACTACTAATTCTTTTTAAAGAAATTAACCACATCTCAAAGCATGACAATGCTAATCTTAGTGTAAAGTTTAGAAACGAAAATTATAAAACACAATAGGAACAATTTTACAAATATAAGTACGCGTTTTTAAAGATCAGACCTAAAAAATAAAATTAACAAGATTTAATTTTAAAATTTTCAATACGTAAAAAAATTTTAATTAACAATTGCTGTCAAAATATTGCTTAGTTATTTTAAGCCACCAAAATCAGTCTAATTCAATATTAGAAAAAACATCGTAATATCGCATATTTGTAACGAGGAACAAAGTGGCATCTTAGATTTGTTTTGTGTTTTTATTTCTGAATTAAAATTTTTAAACTTTTAAAAATATAAATAAAAATGCAGTGAATATAGTGTTTTGAATCAACCATTGCGGGTAATTTTTTTAAAAAAATGAATAAAACAAAAATTTCTAGTTTTTAAAACTATTTAAATGGGTTCAGTAACAAATTCATCCAAGTGACAAGGTCTAAATAATTCATGCATAGGAAAAAATAATCCAAATTAGGTAGGTCAAAATAATCTAAGTACCTAGTTTAAAAAAATCCTAACAAGAGCGCTGCGTGCGAATCGTATTATGTTTCGCACTTAAATTCATAGTTATTTATGCAAATTGCGGACAGGGATCGAATTTTTGTATCTTGCGTTTAAACTTAACCATAATTGAATTTTTTGAAGTTTCTTAAAATTTGTCAACAATTTATAAATATAAAAATATATAAATAAATAAAATATAATTATTTCAGTTTTAGCTTTTTCATATTTTAGCTAATTAGTTATTTTTGATAATCATGATAAAATATTAATTCTATCGATCCACTTAAAATTTTGCTCTAAAAAATTCATATTATTTGACCAAAAACCTGTTGTTACCAAAGTCGTCTATTTTTGAGTATTTTAAAGTTTTGTTTTGGAAAATACATTTGTAATTGTGTTTCCAATTTAGCATTAAAATACGTGGTTTTGTAATGTTTCTATGCTTATGATGAAAGGTGCATGATTGCTAAGAAGGTTAAATATACAGTCCTCAAAAATTTTTCCGACAAACTGAACTCTCTCTAAAAGGTTTAAAATTTCCCTATACTTGTCTAGACTTCCCATAATCAAAATGCTTACAACATCTTTGGTCTAAAATCTTTTTTTTTTAAACAACATTTTTAGAAATTACACTAATATTACTGGTTTTGAGAGCAAAAAACTAATTCCAAACTGTTTTTATACCGCGATTGTTATTTTTAGAAAAAAATTTCAGGTCCGTGTTCGAAAACACGCGTAAATAAACTCAAAATTTTTTTTGTTGCGCTTTGTTTTTTTTTTCAATTTTTGTTTAGAAATTTAGGATAAACAAGATTAACAATTTTAAATAGCAACGCACTACAAAATTATAACAAATAATTTACCGGCATTGATTGATTGATTCTTAATCGTCATATAAACGACAAATATAAGGATTATGTTGACTGTAAAATAGAAATTATTATTAAACAGTAAAAAAACAACCAAACTTTAGTTATTTCAACAATACCATCATTTTTTTAAATTTAGATCTTACCTAATTTAGGGCCAATTTTAGAAACACCAGAATAAAAACATGAATATCAGATGAATTTGCACTAAATATACCATGAATAGCACAAAATTCCATTTATAGCGATGTGTTTATTACATAATCAAGGATATGACGGTACAAAAACTTGCTAAACATTAAACGAACGATATTGAATGTAGAAATGTAAAAAATCTAATCGGCCAAAATGGAAAATAAATAATTTCCCACAACTTGTTGTTTGGTAAATAATAACCGCTTAAACTTTTTAAATCAATTATATTTAAAGTCTCAACAGTTTCTATTGGGTTAAGTTTTTGTTTAGTAGAAACTTAATATAGTCAGTTATTTTAATACGACAATTTAGTTTACTTATGAGATTTAGAAGATACTTATTGAAAATTAAATCTTAATCCTACTTTTTTTGTTTAAAAAATAATTTTTTTTGTATTAAGTAACGAAAAAACTTTCTCAACAAAATTGATTTACAATTAAAACTAATATTAACAAAATAGTTCTTAGTTTTTTACTTATTCAAAACAATGTAAAGCAATTTCTTAGCGACACTCCAAAAAGTCATTTAAAAAATCAATTGTTTCCTGTCTTTACTATTTACACTCTCGACTTTGCCGTCTTAAAAAAGATGCCCACTTGAGTAACTATTACTGTGAAAAAGAACAAAGGAATAATTGACAGATCACGATCAGGATTGGTCATTTATCTGTCCAAAACTTTAAAATAACGATAATTGAACAAACAACTCGAGCTTCAATTCAACTGGACACTACTATAGTTCGTTCACAATCATTTTAGCTTTCCCTGAAGCATTTATTTGGGTTTGCAGCTGTTTGTTTTCGAGTTTTGTTTTGGTTGTTTGTTTGTTTTTTGGGGTGTTGTTGTTTTTTTTTTTTTTTTGTTTTTTTTTTTTTTTTTTTTTTTTTGTTTTTTTTTTTTTTTTTTTGTTTTGTGTTTTTTTTTTGTTTGCGGGCTCGAGATTCTCTTTCTTCTTCTGTGTTTTTGTCCTTCGGCCTCCTCCATGGTCCACACACCTTTGTCTTCCCATGGCCAGGCTGTACGGTCCTCTGTTGGTTTAAGGCATTCAATAAATCTATCACGAAGTCCGATAGCAAATGGGACTGTTTCGTTATTTCTTTCGCAGGCGCTTCCTATCATAGCACTCCAAAACTGTGGAATTTCATAATCGTTAATGCTATTAACACTTTTTGCTTTAATTAGGCCACATAAAAAAAGCAGTGTAAGGAAGCTGTATAAAAATTTCATTTCCAACTTAGTTGATATTTTTTTTCCAACAATTATACAGGATTGAAATAGAAATTAGCTTTTTTTCTGGAAAAAAATCAAATAACTTCTATAAATTTAGGAAAATTTGAGTTTTCTCAGTTTTCTTGATAAGAAATCTCAGTCTAATAAGCAGTTTTGCTGCAATCTCAGCTTTTATATACTAATTTTTTAGCCGCGCCCAGTTTGAATATCGTGAGTAAAAGCTTGGAGTTTTTCTTTAGAAATTTCCTGATATGTAATGTTAATGCAACTTTAAGTTGAATCTTAGGTTAATTTTTTGAATAAAATATAGCTAAAATATGATTTAAAACTATGTAAAAACGAATTAATCGAAAACAAACAGCTGCAAACCCTAATAAATGCTTCAGGGAAAGCTAAAATGATTGTGAACGAACTATAGTAGTGTCCAGTTGAATTGAAGCTCGAGTTGTTTGTTCAATTATAGTTCTCAAAGTTTTGGACAGATAAATGACCAATCCTGATCGTGATCTGTCAATTATTCCTTTGTTCTTTTTCACAGTAGTAGTTACTCAAGTGGGTATCTTTTTTAAGACGGCAAAGTCGAGAGTGTAAATAGTAAAGACAGGAAACGAATCATTTTTTAAATGAGCTTTTTGGAGTGTCGCTAAGAAATTGCTTTACATTGTTTTGAATAAGTAAAAAACTAAGAACTATTTTGTTAATATTAGTTTTAATTGTAAATCAATTTTGTTGAGAAAAAAGTTTTTTCGTTACTTAATACAAAAAAAATATTATTTTTTAAACAAAAAAGTAGGATTAAGATTTAATTTTCAATGCATATCTTGTAAATTGTAGTAGTAAACTAAATTGTCGTATTAAAATAACTGACTATATTAAAGTTATTAAACAAAAACTTAACCCAATAGAAACTGTTGAGACTTTAAATATAATTGATTTAAAAAGTTTAAGCGGTTATTATTTACCAAACAACAAGTCAAAATTATTTATTTCCATTTTGGCCGATTAGATTTTTTACATTTCTACATTCAATATCGTTCGTTTAATGTTTAGCAAGTTTTTGTACCGTCATATCCTTGATTATGTAATAAACACATCGCTATAAATGGAATTTTGTGCTATTCATGGTATATTTAGTGCAAATTCATCTGATATTCATGTTTTTATTCTGGTGTTTCTAAAATTGGCCCTAAATTAGGTAAGATCTAAATTTAAAAAAATGATGGTATTGTTGAAATAACTAAAGTTTGGTTGGTTTTTTACTGTTTAATAATAATTTCTATTTTACAGTCAACATAATCCTTATATTTGACGTTTATATGACGATTAAGAATCAATCAATCAATGCCGGTAAATTATTTGTTATAATTTTGTAGTGCGTTGCTATTTAAAATTGTTAATCTTGTTTATCCTAAATTTCTCAACAAAAATTGAAAAAAAAACAAAGCGCAACAAAAAAAAATTTTGAGTTTATTTACGCGTGTTTTCAAACTAAAAATAACAATCGCGGTATAAAAACAGTTTGGAATTAGTTTTTTGCTCTCAAAACCAGCAATATTAGTGTAATTTCTAAAAATGTTGTTTAAAAAAAAAAGATTTTAGGCCAAAGATGTTGTAAGCATTTTGATTATGGGAAGTCTAGACAAGTATAGGGAAATTTTAAACCTTTTAGAGAGAGTTCAGTTTGTCGGAAAAATTTTTGAGGACTGTATATTTAACCTTCTTAGCAATCATGCACCTTTCATCATAAGCATAGAAACATTACAAAACCACGTATTTTAATGCTAAATTGGAAACACAATTACAAATGTATTTTCCAAAACAAAACTTTAAAATACTCAAAAATAGACGACTTTGGTAACAACAGGTTTTTGGTCAAATAATATGAATTTTTTAGAGCAAAATTTTAAGTGGATCGATAGAATTAATATTTTATCATGATTATCAAAAATAACTAATTAGCTAAAATATGAAAAAGCTAAAACTGAAATAATTATATTTTATTTATTTATATATTTTTATATTTATATATTGTTGACAAATTTTAAGAAACTTCAAAAAATTCAATTATGGTTAAGTTTAAACGCAAGATACAAAAATTCGATCCCTGTCCGCAATTTGCATAAATAACTATGAAATTTAAGTGCGAAACATAATACGATCGCACGCAGCGCTCTTGTTAGGATTTTTTTAAACTAGGTACTTAGATTATTTTGACCTACCTAATTTGGATTATTTTTTCCTATGCATGTAATTATTTAGAACTTGTCACTTGGATGAATTTGTTACTAACCCATTGAAATAGTTTTAAAAACTAGAAATTTTTGTTTTATTCATTTTTTAAAAAAATTACCCGCAATGGTTGATTCAAAACACTATATTCACTGCATTTTTATTTATATTTTTAAAAGTTTAAAAATTTTAATTCAGAAAATAAAAACACAAAAAAAATCTAAGATGCCACTTTGTTCCTCGTTACCAATATGTGATATTACTTATGTTTTTTCTAATATTGAATCAGACCGATTTTGGTGGCTTAAAATAACTGAGGCAATATTTTGACAGCAATTGTTAATTAAAAATTTTTTTATGTATTGAAAATTTTTAAAATTAAATCTTGTTTAATTCTAATTTCTTTTAGTACCTTGAATTTTTAAAACGTGTACTTATATTTGTTTTAAAATTGTTCCTATTGTGTTTTATATAAATTTTGGTTTCTAAACTTTACATTATAATTAGCTTTGTCATGCTCTGAGATGTGGTCTAATTTCTTTAAAAAGAATTAGTAGTCTATAATCTGCAATATACCTGAATGCATATTTGAATATTTTCTCAAAATCTATGCGTTATAATTTTTCGCTCGCCGTGTGCTTTCTAAGCTATCCATTATTTTTTATTGTGTGTTTTGCTGCGGGGATGCGAAAATTCTTAAAAAGTATGGACTACAAACTAAGTTTTAATAACTTGCTTGCACGGCTGAAACCATATTAAAAAACGCTAAATCCCGTTAAAAACTTCTGAGATAAAGGAAATATAGAAATGCTTGCTGCAACAGAGCCTGCATATTGAAGCAAAACATTCTATTTACCCCAATAAATCTATTCAGAAAAGTTTTTAAAGAATTTATTTCAAAATTTGATATTATTTAATTACTTGTAATTTCAATCGCTTCAGAAACTGCAAACTTAATTAAAATTAAAAAAAAAACTTAATTATAATATTGCTAAAATATAATTGAATATATTAATGCAGAGAGTAAAAAAAGGCAACATCAAAATTTCGGTGCAAAAAATGGCATATTTGTTTTTATTTTCATTCTATTTACATCAATAAATCAATTTTTTTTTAAAATGGTATGAAAAATGTTATATTAGGAACTGTATGCAACTATATGTTATTAGGAACTATATGAGTCACCTAAATTACTTGGGCAATAGTTTTAGAGCAAAAAGTGAAAATTGAAAAACAAGATAAACTTTGCTCATTGTTTAGGTTTCACCCAATTTTCCAAATATATAGTTTCAAATTTTGAATTTTATAAATTTTCGAAGCTTGGATATTTTAGCCGGCTCAATTTCAGTTTCAATTTTCACCAGCTTCAAATTCCCAGCTTTAAAATATATATATATATATATATATATATATATATATATATGTAATTTCTTAGTTTTTGCTTTCGTTGTTCCAAGTTCATAAAATGTTAATAATATTTTTTGACCCTCAAATTTTTATTGTTTATTATTTGTTAAAACATAAAATACGCTATTATCACAGTTAAAAAGGCTTTATTGTAAGTATATATCAGTAAAACAAAAGAACGTTATTAAACAAAACCCCATATAAAATATTAAATCAAATAATTATTTTCCATAACCTCCGCCATACTTTTCGTTAATAACTTTCCTTGTTGGCCTCCTACACAACAAGCACTGCATGATTGTTGTTGAGGATTATTAAAAAGGGTAACTTGGATACGGTGTCTGTCCAGGGCACGAAAATTCGGCCTACAGCTATGGTAATTTGAATTGCACCTCCACTGCATCCGCAATTTCCACCACCAAGCCTGCGTCATCACTGAACACAAACTTAATCCCACATCTCAAGATACCAGGCGCGACTGGTCGCACGCACCAGGTACCGCAACAATCGACACTTGGCACACACTGCAAATAGCTGCGGGGATCACCCATGCCTAATGGGGCTAAACATCAAGCGGTTTACCCAGGTTGGCTCTGACTTCTGCGACCGGTGCTGATGGCACGGTCGGCCTGTGCGGTTGCTGGCAACCACACTTGTGTTGGGTCTCGCCGGGCATGGGGCACCACGGCGGCGCGGTGGGGGTGGCGGGGGAAGTGGAGCATGCATTGGGATAGATGGTTGTCGGGGATGGGACAATTATTGTACCGAGGCTGAGGATACCGTGGTGCAAAATTTGCGGTTGAATTACACTCCGAAGTTGGACAAGAAGACTGAAAGCTAGGCTGTTGAACAACAGAAACTTGAATTTGCTGGCGGGCAGGTTGGACATCCGCCAGAACACCTAAGGGTTAGGTCTGAAAAACAGCAAGCCTGCTGTTTGCCGAATAAAACGTGTGGTCACAAGCACGACCCAAAGGCCAAAATTCCATTTTGGCTTTTAGGCAAATACCCATTGACCCATACTCCTTTGTCATTCCATGGCCAGGCTTTTTGGTCTTTCTGTTGGTTTACGACATTCAATAAATCTACTCGGAGCCCATCGGAGGGAATGTTTTGTTATTTCCTCGCAAACGCTTCCAAGCACTGTCCAAAATTGGGAATTTCATATTCGGTCAATACTGTTAACATTTTCTAAGCTTCCAGCAAGAGTGAAACCAGCAAAAATGTTAATTCTGTACCACTTGAAATGGTTTTGTAGTATTTATGTTTTAATTAGAAATTATTTAATACTAAAAAATTATAAAACAAAGAGTTGGCACTTGTCTGCTTCTTGATAGCTGGTGTGATGAGAAGGATATATCTAAACGACGATTGTTAGGCTGCTGATCTACTATATATATATATAAATTTTATAGCTACACCCCGTTTTGGTTTTGTGTACAAAAATAGTATTTTTGCGATGGATTATTCGTCTTCCTATTTGCCACCAAAGACAACCTACAAATTTTTAATTTGTCTAAAATTTTTTGAAAAAAGTTTTTTTAAAATAATTATATATATATATATTTTGATAAACGCCAATTATCAATAATTAATGTACTAAACCTGGCCATTTGAAGCGAAGTGGATCGTAAACGAACTATAACAGCGTTTACCAAGTTGAAGTTTGGGTGTTTTTGTTGATATATAGTTCTTAAGTTGTTTTTAACAGTGAACTGATCTAGCTCGTGATCTGTGTCTATTCTTTTGTTCTTTCAAAACTGATAAGTTGTTAATTAGTAATTTTTTTACCTTTTTGTAGTTAAAATAAAATTGGTCAGTTTTTGTTGTTGACTTATATGTGAGCTAAGTTTTAAGAATTTTTTTATCTGGAAACTAAAAATGTTATTGGATTCCCGACTTTAAATTAAGAAATTTATAAATTCTTAAAGTTTTAGTAAGAAAGTGGCTGGAAAGTTTAAACTCAAAGAACAAAATAAAGTTCTTTCAAAAGAGCTCTTCAGCAAAGGATTAAAATTAAAAAAAAATATATTGGAAATACTAATATAGTATAATAACAAAATATGAACACAATTATAATACTATAATAGTATCGCTACAATAACAAATACCATACAGAATATTACAAAAAAAACAATACAATTTCACAGAAACAATATACACTTAATTCAATAATAATAATAACAATAATAATAATAATAATAATAATAATAATAATAATAATAATAATAATAATAATAATAATAATAATAATAATAATAATAATAATAATAATAATAATAATAATAATAATAATAATAATAATAATAATAATAATAATAATAATAATAATAATAATAATA
>JASAMX010023353.1:0-28734 GCA_030248175.1 Microlaimidae sp. YZB2_3 | reverse complement strand
CTATTCGCGCGCTAGATAGGTTTAATAACCGGGTTCAAGGTTTAAATGAAGCGGTGGCCACATTTGCGGTTGACATAATGAACTTAGCGGGAACTGCTTTCTTTGGTGTCCCTGAAACTTTAAAAGATCAAATGATGCGTCATCAGTTTATTCAGGGTACTATTTTTAAAGAACAAATATTAGGATTAAATTGCAATTGCCGATCGTTTAATGAAGCTTTAAATGTAGCAAAAACTCTTGAGTCTATGGCAGCTAAGCCTAAGCAACAAAATCTAACGCACAACGTTTGCTTTCCTTTTGTGGGTCCTGGTGACTCAAAACAAACAAATGCTGATCATTTAGTTGAAATCGCTAACCAAATTTTGGAATTGCGTAAACAAATGGACATATTTTGATCTATTGGGCAGGCACCACAAAATAAAAGTTGCATATACCAGACTAAAAAACTACATCAAGATAAAAACAAGATTGTTTGTTATTACTGTAGAACACCAGGTCATATAAAAAAGAACTGTTATAAACGGAAACATTTAAGTAAACAAAAGTGCAAAACTCAAAGATCTTGTTTGCAACAAACAACAAGCAACAAGCCGGTTTTCCATAAAAAGAAAAACAACTATGACAATAGTGATAGCAGACACATTGTTGGTGTTATTAAAACTCACTCTGCCCCACAATCTGTGCCACTAGCTGAACACCAACGTTTAAAACAAAACTTTATTAATTTACAGAATCGTTATAAGATGTTACAAAACCTTGTAGTTTTGAATCAGCCGAATAATAACAAGACAAATATTAGGGTCAAAAATAAACCATCTCTCGTTTTGCAGGCAATTTGTTGCGACTCTTTGTCCGTGAAGAGACATGACAGCGTTAAATCTCCGAAATTTTTAGGGAAGCGACTGTTTTTACGTCATTCAACTCGCAAGAAAGCTGCAGGGGTGACACGCCGAACCTGCATAAGATCAAAAAAACAGCTGAGGCTTTTTAACAAAGTCGAGAAATTTGACTGTTTAAGATCATTGTTTTTGATTAAACACATAATAGTTTTGTGTATTGGGTTTCTGATAAAAATGACAAGGAAAAGAAATAAAAGTAAAAAGAAAACCTTGAAAAAGAATGACCTCTTGGTAGTATCATGCAAGTTATATACAGTTTTCTTTAAATTTAAGTTGTTAAAATTATATCCCAAAATTGGAAAGAATTTTGTAAGTTTGAGAACAAAGTTTACGGAGGGACTGACACGCATAGTACAGCGGACAGTGTCTGTTGTACCCGGAGCGTATCCCAGAATTAGGGCAGTCGGGCCGATAAAAATAAAGGGTTCTCAAATAAAAACATTGATTGTTTTATATTTAATTGAATGTATATTTATTTCGGATTTTGCAGGAACTTTGAGGGGAATATGGTGGAGTGTTTCCACAGAATCGGCACTATCTGTAACATGGTGCACGTATGATATTACACAGTCAACGAAGCACAATTTTCAGTTTGGAACTTCCCGGTTGGCTAACGGGGTTCATGTGTTACAGGATTCTCCTCTCAGTTGTATTTTTGGCATATATTTTGTGGAAAAAAATAAAATTAAGTATATTAATTTTAGGAACAAAATTGTTTTGCCAGTGATTAATTTTTGTAAGATTTTAACCAACCAAAATCCAGGTATGTTATTACTGGTCTATTTAATAAAATCTTACACAGGTCCAAGCCCAAAGCTTACAAAAGTAAATTTCCAGATTTTTTAAATAAAAATTTCAAAAATGTTAAACTTTAGTTATCTCGTTTAAAACCTAGTATTTACACTTTTTTGACACAAAAATTAATTTATTTTTACCTAAAACACTAAATAGTAATCACAAAAATATTTCATCTGTTTAGAAAACAATTGTTTTAAATAATTAAAAATGGATAAAAATATAATTAAACTACAAAAGTATTTTTATTTTAAAAAATTGAAGCATTTGTTTATTTTAGACGCACAACTGCAAAAATAAATAGTTTTTTTAGAAAATTAAAATTTTAGGGTTTTTTTGGAGCTAAAAATTTTTCAGAGTTTTTCAGCATGGGACAGCCTCAAAGGAACATTCAAAAGAATTCAAGCCAGAAATCATCGCGAAAGTAGAAAAGATTTAAGAATGTGATAAAATGTTGGTGTGATATTTTTTTTCTTGTTTTTGTGTGAATAAAAAGATATTAACCCGTTTCATCATGTTTTTAGATATTTTTTTAGGTACAGAGTAATTTTAAGTAGAAGGTTCTTTGAGGACAAAGAATCTTGAAAAGGGGGCTGTCACAAGCAGTGCGTACAGAGTAATTTTAAGAAATAAAATTATAAATTTAAAAACATTGTATATAAATAATACTAATTTATGTTATATAGTCATTGTATATCTGGCACCTGTTTGGAAAATAAAGCTTTAAATATATTGTGTAGAAACTACAGGTCAGTGGAAGCGTGGCGGTCACATATCTGTTTATAGGAAAATAACGAATATTTATTTTAAAGAAACTAAAATTGTGCACATTTGTAGTTTCTTTAAAAAATCTTTAGAAACATGGTTTTTAAATAATTTATCGTGACCCCCGTCCGTCACCATGACACCCGTCCATCACGGTGACACCTGTCCAACACAATGACACCCATCCGTCACGATGACACCCGTCCGTCACGATGTCACCCGTCCGTCCGCTGGTTGTGTTTCGCATGGCCGCGTTTATAAAACACGAGTGTCACACCTTTATCCCCGATGATCGTATTATCCACCTTTGGTCAGAAATACTATGATTTTAAACAAAGCTGTGACTCTTTTTGTCAGACTAACAAAAATCTATTTATAGCTAAATAAATGTTTTGACAACATTTATTTCTTAACGAACTTTTAAATAAATCCAATTCCTTAATAAACGGCTTTTGATCAAACGTTTTTAAAAAAATAGCTCGGATATCTAATTTAAAATTTACTTCGATTTAATTTAATTTAGGATTATTAAATGAGTAGGATAATTTTTTGCCTAAAAAAGCAGCTTGTATGTCGTAACTGCGGATGGTATTTTAAATTTTTGCTGTGGTGTGTTTTGTAGTCAACTCTTAAATTTTATCCAGTTTGAAACCAGTTTGAAAATGACCAATGAAGTATTTTTAGTCTTCCCAATACCCAAAAAAAATTCAAATCTAATTTGACTTTTGTCAAGTTACTCAAAAAAAAGACATTAAAATTTTAAAATTTATTTAAAATTTATATGCTACAAATTAACCAATATTTTACTTCAAATTATAAATAACCAAAAATTTCATGTAAAACTAGCAATAAAGGGTAGGTTTTTGCGCCGTGGGAAGCAAAGCGGAAAGAATTAAAAATTGGGCATATTATACAGTGGTGCGCTACGTAAAAAGTGTAAAAAAATCGACTTCTTACTGTTCATTGATTGAAAATTATATTATAGCGTCGTAATTTTAGATTTATATTGATTAATTTTTGAGGTTTCTACACCGAACGACGTTTTTCCTATTTGCGAACAAGATATTATAACTTGAATTTTTATCTGCATATGCTTTTTTTCTACAAAAATGCTGCAATTGTTTTTTTTCAGGTAGTTTTATAATATTTTAGTTTTACACTCATCATGTTTCGACAACATACATTGGTCATTTCCGAAAAAATTTCATACAAAGTTAGCAGCCTACTTTTAATGAACACTTTTACCTGCGGTAGTCCTGCAGCAAATATTTCCAACATTACAAACATAACCGAGTGGACAGGCGCCATTTGTGCAAACTCCACCGCTCTGTTGACCGCTTGGGCAAGTGCCTGAAAACCAATTTGCAAATGACATGTATACCATCCTTACTATGACAAAATAATTCGACAATTCGTTTAAAATATATTAGACTGTGACTTATGTTAGATTTCAAACAGCATTTTATCAACAACGGAATGAGTCACAGTAACGTGTATTTTATAATGACTATGGCTTAGTTTGCTGTGGTAACGCCGATATGATTGATAATAAGAACGCAAATTATTCATATAACGTTCTGTTTTAAAAAATTTTTGCAGACTTTTCCATTCTTTTTATAAAACATCATAACACTATGTTTGAATATTATCTGGCTGATCTCGTAAATTTGTGAATAGGGACATGAGAAGGCCAATTGAAATTGTAAGTTATGACGTTTAAAAAACGAATTGTTAAATGCAGATGTATTTTATACGTTACATCTACATTTGGTGAAACACATTATTATGAGTTAATGGAGAATCACGACGGTTAATTCAATGTACACAAAGGTCTCGAGAAGAATTGAAAATGATTTGTATGAGACCGGAAAAAATGGGGAAAAAATGCACAACCAGCTGTTTTTTAAAAATTATATTATGTTTATGTTTTTTTCTGTGTACTATGATTGTGTTTTTTTCGTTAATCAACGTCATATGCAAATTATTTAAAATCTTTTCGAGACCTTTGTGTACATTGAATTAACCCTCGTGACACTCCATATAAAACATGTTTTCAATCTATTAAATCTCAAAGTTTCAAGTAACAAAAAAATTTACTGTGTTTTGTCAATAAAAATATTTTGTTGTTAATAAAAACAATTTGTCAAAAATACAATTTTAAATATCTTACTAACGCTTAAAGGGCAGCAAACATTCCCAGAGCTGCAAATATAATTAAATTGACAAGCCCCGTTAACACAAAATCCGCTTGATATTTGACCGTTTGGACATGATGCTGAAATACACTGCTGTTTAAATCCAAAATTTCAGTATAAATCCCTTGGATACTTGGTTTTAGCAAAACCATATAATATACTAAATATGTGCAACTCCTATATAAAAAAACTCAGAACAAACCATTTATTATAAGCCTCTTCTTTTAAATGGCACTCTCCATAAAAATGGCATAGTAGCTATTTTAATTCGCGTGAATTAAAATGGAGATTAAATAACTTGATATTATTTCATAGATTCTCACCAGTGTATCACTGTCCGACATGAAAAATCTCATGCGGACCAGACGCCGAAGGCCAAAACCTACCCCAAAAATTACAGGAGAGGGGTTAGGTTAGGTTTTGTTTAAGTTTATGCTTAGTTTAGATTTTGCTTAGGATTAAGTTTTGCTTAGGTTTTGCTTAGGCTTAGGCTTAGTTCAGATTTTGCTTAGGTTAAGATGTTTTGCTTAGGTTTAGACTTAGCTTAGCTTTTGCTTAGGCTTAGTTTTAAAAGTTATAGAATTTGTTTGATGTATTTAGAAAAGAACAAAATAATTAAAGATAATTTATAGTTAAATCTGACTTTTTATGTATATTAAGTTTGGATAACAGTAGTTTATAATTTATATAAAATTTATTTATTTTGTCAAATAACTCACTATTTTTATACTTAAAATTTCAAAATTGAAGGAACAATTCATTTATTTTTAATAAAAATTTATCTTTTTCATTACATATTCACGCGATTCCAATTAATTGAAAATAGAAAACATTAGTTCCTAGACTATCACAAACATTACTATATTTGTGTACATACCTGATAACATTATACTGAAAAGCATCAGTTTTGTTATAAAGAATTATAGACCTATTAACATTTTTATTTTTTTTAGTAAATCTAAATACTCACATGTATTGATTGATTTATTAGTTTGTGAAAGAGGTTATGAATCTGGGTAAATATTTTTACAAATTTCAAGAAATTTTGGACAGTTAAAACAAGCAACATCATCCATATATCTTACTGTTTTTTGTAATAATTCTACAATGTGCATTATTTTTGAGATAAATTAATTCCTAAATGACAGAGATAACTTCGCAGTTTGAAGACAAGCATTACCTCCCATAGGTATACCAGATATTTGTTTAAAAATAGGTTCAGAAATCTTAATATATGTATTGTTAACGACAAACTTAATTAGATTTTTTATTCCACATTTTGAAAAAACATTTATTTTATCCTATGCCAGATTGTTATCAGTATAAAAACATTTATCATATCCTACTGCCAGATATTGTTTTTTGACATTTTTAAAAAGGAAATCAGTTAATTGAAACATTGTGTCTAATACTGTGTTAAGAGATAAGCCTAAGCAAAATCAAAGCTAAGCTTTTCCATTATTATGGAGTGTGCAATTTAAATAAAAAGGCTCATTATAATGGCTTATTTTGACTTAATTTTTATATAGATGTTGCACATTCTTCAGTATATTATATATTTTTGATTTTACCACACCTGTATATAGTTTCTTGGAGCACCATTTCTTTTTTTTACATTGAAACGTTTTATAACTCAATATAAACATAGCCCATATATATTATGCTATATCTCAACTTATTTATTATAAAGCTAGCCAGTATCTCGGTGGTGCAGTTGTTCATTCCTTAATAAATAAAAAATAATAACCAAACAAAATAATAGCAATGATATTACTGTAAATAGTTATTTGGCGAAATGACTGTTACAAAACGCTTTTTGAAGGTTGTAAGCTTGTGATGATTGGTACTAACATTATTTACTTTAATCCTTATAGAGTGAACAATACTGTCAACTCTGACAAGATTTTTTTGAAAAATCAGGGACTATTCCTATATTACTTAGCAAAAGGTCTGTACCATTGTTGTTCTGATAAAAAGATTGCTGGAAAAAAAATGCATTAATTACTAAAAACCATTAGCAAATAAGCAATGAGAAAAACTAATATTTCAGCCAAATCATCCTTTATAACTTAAAAAAACTTTTGAAAAATAAATTTTGTTGTAAACTTACTAACAGCAGTAGGACAACAAAGATTTCCAGGACTGCATACGTAATTAAAGGGGCATTGATTATTTGTGCAAAAACCATTTGAAGGTTGTCCATTACTGCATGAATCTAAATTGCAAACTTTCTATATAAAAAATACACTAATAACATCAGTTTTGTATCGAAATAATTTAACTGCCAATTCATCATATACTAACAAGAAACAGATGAATTATTACAAAAAAATTTATTTTTGCTTACAATTTTAGGATGTATGTTATTAAAAGTTTTATAAGGGAAATATCTATAAAATTTAATAATCTAATATTTATCTAGTGCAATTTAGGCTCAATCCCCAATATTTCACACACAAGACCCAATATTTCAGACTAAATTCACATTAGAATACGTTTTAGTTTAGTATTTTGTTTATAAATATAATTTTATGAATGATTTTTCTTTTGCTAATATCATATAATGATTTTACATATAGTTATTGCAATATTGTCCACCTATAAAAATTTTATGCAGACTTGTTTAATAACTTTTTACCTAACGCGATTTTACTGCAGTTTGTGTTTATTTGCTACAACGAAAATTTCAGCGCTTAACTTTTTAGCAGCAAACATTCATCTTATGCGACGTGGGAAAAATCAAACCACAGTCTTTGGATTTTGAAAAAAAATCTTATCAATTGTTTTTTATTGTTGCAACAGCAATATAAATCAAAACCAGGGGCCGGTTGCATAAAAATCCCTGAAAAAAATCCCTTACGTTTTTTCTTTAAATACAGTTATCTCCCTAGGTTAAGTTTTCCGTTAAGTTGGTTGCACGTAAGCGATCTCCGTTACCCTTAAGTTAGGGCGTATGTACTACAACGCAAGGGAATTTTTGTTAACATTTAAAACTAAATATTACTGCAAAAATAAGTTTAAACACAGAAAAGTGCAAACATTTATATTAACACAGTATAAATAAATGAATTTCATATTAAATTGCTTGAAAAATTACTTTATTTCATCAAATAATCTTAAATCGACAATTTATTTTCATTTTTTATTCGAAATTTGGCGTTTTGGTGTTATGTCGCGGTTTTTTGCTTTAGTTATTAGATTTTTTGATAAAAACATTTTAAAAGCAAAAATAAATTTATTCTTTATTCAATCTTTAAATTATTGTGCTGAAAATTTTTAATTTTATTTCAATAAACAAACAAATTAAGGAGCCAAAATGAGGAGAAGACTTTGGTCAATTAATGAAGATAACGTTTTGTGCAGAATAATGACGATTTATTTTTTTAATATAAAACGATTTTCGTTTTATCGTAAACATTAATTACTTACTACGTGTGCATGGACCTCAAAATTATTATAAACTTTGTAATTTTTCTTAAAACGATTTATAATCTTACTAATGACGCTCCAGCTTTATTTGAACTATTCCCCTTAAAGTCTAAAAGATCTCTTTACCACTCTTGGGATTTAAAGGTGCGGTATACTAAATCATGGCGCATTTTTTTCGCTTTTATTTTGGTATCAATCGATGCGTCAAGTTTCACTGAGTAAAAAATTGTATTACAAAAAATTTAATTTTTAGCGGTTGCTCAGATATTAGCAAGAATATCGCTTGGTTATTCCAGACAATTTTTGGTTTTTTACCAAACACCAGCCACGGTGTGTTTTGTTTGCTTACGTTGGACTTTGCAAACGCATTTTTTTTGCAAAAATTTAGATGTATTTAAGATATTTTATATGCAAATTTTGCTATGAAAAGATGCAAAATTTTTAATTATACTAATTTCTGTGTCTTTTTATTTATTATATTGCAGTTATAAAGTTTTATTTTATATAAACGATTTGATGTATTTTGAGTTCAGTTCAATATTGGCAGGGGTTTTTTTAATCTTTCATCCGGCGTACATATTTACTGTTGTTTGGCTGACTGAGTAGCAAAAAATCCATGGAATAATGAAGCGATAATATCTAGAAAACCGCTGAAAATTATTTTTTTTTGTAATACAATTTTTTAGTTAGTGAAACTTGATCTGATGCATCGATTAATACCAAAAACCAAGCGAAAAAAATACACCATGATTTAGTATACCGCACCCTAAAGGGAAAAGGTAAGGTAAACGTTTAAGTAAAACTGTTTATGCAACGCGCTTGAAGTAAATTTGCTTTTTTGCACCACTTAAGTGCAAATTTAAGGGAATAATTACTCTTAAACGTTTTATGCAAACTTCCCCAGAATTTACATACTTATGTACTTGATTTTTTCCAATACGTTTATGTCCAAAATGTATCAAACTTAACTTTAATTAAACTTAACTTAATTAAACTTGTCATGTATTCCCAACACCCAAACTTTTAAAAAAATTTTAAAACATTATTTTAAATAAATTGAATTATTTTAGGCCATATAAAACGCATATTTAAAAAAATTAAAAAAATTTTTTTACATACTACTAACTGAGGGACAGCATACGTTTCCAGAGCTGCAAAAATAATTTATGGGACATTGTCCGTTTGTGCAGAAACCGTTGGTTGGTTGCCCGTTTGGACAGGTATCTAAATGTGCATAAGTAAAAAAATCGATACTTAAAAATCTGTGGCGCAAAAACAAGGAGCTTAGGCAGGACGGCGTATTGAAGCTTGTACTATGTATTCAACGTTATGGTAAGACAATCAATACCAAAGATCAAAAAAACTTAACGATATCATTAAAATTAAGTTTTATAATTGAAAATGTAACCAACTTAAGCATCCATTCTTTTTACAAAAATATTTATAAAAAGCAAGATCTGTTTGGTTCTATGTTTTTTACATTTATGAAGGTATTTATTATGCACCCTATGTTATATTTTGTAATTCATATAAACACGCTGGTACAAATCTTTTGTTTTAAACAAAAGGAATTCTATATTACCAAAAGAACTCGCCAAATGTTTTCTAAATAGTGTCTTGACAAGCGGCCGCGCGAGGCTGGTTTAAAAAGAGGCGCGACTACAAATGTCTAATAACGCGTCCGCGCGCGCCCGTCTGCCCGCATTTTGAAGCCCGGTTTTTTTAAGGACTTCATTCGCTCCTGACGGCATTGAGTGCCGCTGCTCCTCCTACAACCTATTCCACGGAGCAAAACATATATGACGTGATCATGAATACTATATGACATTTAGAATTATTAAAATTCTGAGATGAAAAGTTATACTTTCTTAATAATATCTTGGTATCTAACCTTGTACTTTTTCTTATAAAAAAACTTACTGGCAACAGAAGGACAACATATATTTCCGGCGCTGCAATAGTAATTTGCAGGACAAATCCCTCGTGGACAGAAGCCATTGACTGGTTGTCCATTGGGACAAGTATCTAAATTTTTGGAAAATATTTAAAAATGCATTACTGTTATCAGAAACTTTTCAACAATCTCACAGTAGTCAAAAAGCTGAGTTTTTGCTGACGGAACCTATATCAAAAAGTTTTTTTTTCTATTATAAAAAAAACTCGTCATATGGGGTTGGCCGCCGGGGGGCTGTTCGCGTTAAGCGCAAATTGCCGTTTGAATTTCCCTTTGGGGGACTTAAAACATTTTATTTCATTGGGGATGCGTGCGTATGTAGTGTAAAGTGCCGTAGGCGGACGGCATTCTTGTATCTAAGAGGGTGCCGGAGAATGGGCGGGCTTCTCGTTTTTGTGGGGGTGTTTAATGGAGAAGTCATTAGTTGTTTTAGCAATATTTCCAAAGGAGGCGGGTAGTTTGAAGCCCGGTGGGTTTGTTTAATGCCAGCGCATTGGTTCAATACTCCAAGGAAGTTTGAAGCTTAATCCTATAAAAGTTCGGCCCTGGCGGCCGTACGCGCTAATAATATCATTTGCTTCTCCTCCTTTGTAATATAGGTTCGTTGAGTGCTAACAATTGTGACGATCGTTAATGCGTATTAAAATTAGGTCCCCTTATATTATTTGACCGACACTTTAAGATAGATTTTTTTGTACTAAAATTATTTCTTCTTATATTCTAACACATTATACACCCATTCTGTTTTTGGCGGTTTGTAAGTCCTCAACCAAAATGCGATTTCTGTTAATTCGGTCTGAACTTTTGGTTGGGAAAGAAGTTCTATAAGTTAATTACCATTTTTCTCAATAAAATTTGACCTATTTGTAAAAGTAAAAAAGCATTATATAAAAACGAGTTTAAATTTTGAAAAATTTGCATACATTTTTTATAAAGAACGTTTTTGGTTTGGCAAGACATTGCTATGCTTATAAACAACACTGTTATATTTATATTGGAAAAATATACTAGAAATGAATAAAAATTTATATACACACACACAGCATTCAATTATATTTTAATAAAATATTATGATTTTTTTTATTATTTTCATGTTGATTTCGGCTAATTTATATCTTCAACTAGAATCCCAAATTATAAACAAAATTATCTTTTTTTTTTATTTTGACAAAAAGTTTTGAACTGTTATAATATAAACAAAGTTCGCCATTACTAAAAATATTTTTTAAACAAATATTATATTTATAAACTATGCAGATCTAAAATAAGTTGTTATCTCCATACTTGTGACACCGGTGAGGCAGCAAAGGTTGTTAGTGGTGCAAATGTATCCAGCAGCACAGGCCCCATTGACACAAGAACCTGCCGATGGTTGATCGTTTGTACAAAGCGCTAAATAAAATAAAAATAATACTTGCACAGCTTTTTTGGCGCTAACTAATACTGATCTGTCTTGTACTTATGGTCCTGCAGATGTCAATACTGATTGACAATTGAATATGACGTAGGAAATAGAACTACTAACATTGCTATTAAAATATTCATGTAGTGCCACACAAAGCAGACTTATAAGAAGTAGTGCCACACAAAGCATACTTATAAGAAGCATATTCGCTCGCTTATGTAAAGAAACAAACGTTGTTTGCTTTTTATGTATTTAAATACTGACTTTTTTAATGTTGTTGCCATGTTTAAGTTTGAAAATGTACGTATGCGTAATTAAAAAAGCATAGTTTTAATTATATCCTGTATATTATTGTCATTTAATGGTGTAATAATAAATTGCAACCAAATCACATGTCCAATTTTCTGCTTTATCATCTACTATCCTTGAGTCTCACATAACTAAGATTGAGAATCAGGTATTTCTTAAAAACCATCAAAAGAACGAAAACCACATCACTGAAGGCCCAATGAGCTGCTTTGAGTTGAGTAAGGGCTGGTTCATACTTTTGACAAAACGTCCTTTGGACAAAGTCCAAAGGACTTTGTCCAAAGTCCTGTCCTGTTTTTTCATATAGGTTCTTTGCTTTCTTTCTCTGGCATTACTTACTATTTATGCCACTGTGGCAACAAATATTTCCTAATGAGCAAATGTGACCTGCTTGTGAGCACAAACCATTGATGCATGATCCTGAGTGTGGTTCTCCATTGGGACATTGTCCTGAAACTTGTTTAATGCATTTAGAGCTGTTTCACAAAGGAGTGACAAGTTACAAATGAAAACACAATCCGTGCGCGTTTACACCTTTCCATCGTCAGTTGCCGTTGTGGTGTTAACGTCTTGTCACTTGTCACTTCAGTGTAATAGCCCATATAGTTACTTTTTCTCAAGTTAGATTTTTCAATACGTAGTACGTACACAAAGATAACTGTAATACGCTGAAATTTTGAAAAACCGTTTTAGCAAATAATATTTCATATGTTTAATAACTTGGATTTGATCCATTTTAAAACTGGTTGGCATAATGTATATACTAACAGGAAATTTGGCGTTTTATTCAATAAAATACCGTTGAACGTGTTGGGACAGCAAATGTTACCCGTCGTGCACACATAACCCACTTGAGGACAAATTCCTCCTGTGCAGTATGCAGCTACTTGTTGCCCATTTGGACATAACACTAAAAAAATTAATTAATTTGTTATCTTATGCGTGTTTTTATTATTAACTTAATTAAGTTTTTTAAATTTGTTTATTTCGCCTTTACAGGATATACTATATTCATGCTTTAAAAAGCCACACGGAACCCACTTGAAAACAAATCTCTTCTTTGCAGTAAATCAACTACTTATCGATCATTTAGATATAAAACTAAAAAATTTAATTAATCTGTTATTTATGGATGTTGTTTTTATTAACATAATTACGTTTTTTTTAAGTTGGTACTTATTTCGCCTTAAGCAGGGCACGTTAGGTTCTGTGTGCGAAAAAGCTTCACATTAACTAGAGAAAGTGATTAATAATATTGTATCGCAAAAATATATTTTCCCTCAGAAATTTTTTTACAAATAACAGTTTTACGGTCAAAGCTCCGCTGTTCTGTTTTATTTAAAATAAAATGGCTTTATTTATATAAAAAATAAAGCGATATTTATATAAAAAATATATAGCTAAAAATAGAAAACATAGCTTTTGTCTCATCAAAGGAAAGTAAATTGAATACTAAGCTTCATCAAAAAAGCATTAAAATGTTAAAATTATAAATTTTACATTTACATATATATCAAACTTTTTTCTATATTATTTCACCGTTTGTTGTTGGCACAATTTTACTATAAAATGTTATTATTTGTTATTAGTACACTTGTGGCTACTTTTAGGAAAAGAAAGTTCGTTTTTCTTAGGTAAATTGGGTGTGTAATTAACGCCACCAATTAAAACTGCATAAAATGCCGCGTATTATTTGGTTTATTCAAATACTTCCTTTTGATTTTTATTAGACGAACTCATATTCATTGGCTTTCAAATGGTTTTTTAAAATGTCAAATAGACATACGTGCAGATGTCCCTATTTGACAACACAAGTTGTTGATGCAAGTGTATCCCGCTTGGCAAAAACCGTTGGAACAAAATCCATTGGATATGCCACCTGACGGACAAATATTTCCTAAAAAAACACGTGAAAATAGGTTAAAAAGCGGTTTGGTAATGTAAAAAAACGCATCATTTTTGACGGATAGTTTCTAATGGAATTTTTCATGCTTCAACAAAAAATTTTTTGGCAAAATATTTTCTTATATTTACCTGTTACACCTGAAGTACAGCAGATGTTTCCTGCGTTGCATGTGTATCCAAACGGACATAAATTGCCATTTGTGCAAAAACCATTTGGTACCAAGCCATTGGGACATCTTGCTTAAAAAATCATCTTGAAAATTTTTGAAGTATTTAAAAATTAACTGATGTATTTAGCTTAAGTTTTTTAAAGATAACGTATTAAATAACAAAAAAAACTTGACATTAAACGCCATTAAACACCCGTTACAAATGAAATTTTAATGATATTCTGTTTTAAGTTTGAAGTATTTTTTAAACTACAAAGTTTTTTCACTAAAATTGAAACAACACTGTCTTATTTCAAAATATTTTATTGGATTTAAACGCCTTGAACCAAATGAAAAACTCAAACACAGAACCAAACTTCAGGAACCTTAAGAAGCGAATTTCTTAACAAAAAATATTTCCATCTTATCTTACTTTAAATCGCTGATAGGTCTTCTCCCCATGTCATGCATAAAAATAATTCTGTATAGAATATTAAAGCATTATTCTCAAAACTTAAAGTATTATTTGTAAATTAAATTATTACTTGGAAGAATTCCCCCGGTTTCAATGCAGCATATTCCGCCAATTGTGCAAACAGATCCGCTGGGGCAAAATGGAGCTGAAGGTGTACAAGATCCAATAGGATTAGCTCCATTGGCGCATTTTGCTTAAAAACAGCTATGGTATTTACTGGATTGACCCCATTTGCGCATTTTGCTTAAAAAACAGCTATGGTATATACTGAATTGACTCCATTTGTGCATTTTGCTTAAAAAAAGAGTTATTACTAGTGTTACTTATATCCTTCAATATCATGCTCCGGAGTTCCGGCCACACAAAGCAAAAAAAGATCCAAAACTCTGCGCCATAAATGAGCCATTTTAACCTTATTTTAGCAGTAAATAATGTTCTAAGTTTTGCTTCCTTTTTAGTACTATTTTTATTGTTTTAATAAATTTCGAAAAAAATTTAGTTTCCAAAAAAATGTTGACGAAAAATATTAACGGCATTACGCTTTAATTATTCAAAAATATAAAAAAATAAAAATATAAAAATAAAGCGGAGCATAGGAGCTCTGATACACCGGAACTTCAGAGCTTTGGGGTAACTCCGGAGCTCTTAAAAGCGGATATTAGCTCTG
Organism: Microlaimidae sp. YZB2_3; assembly: GCA_030248175.1. Classification (NCBI taxonomy): domain Eukaryota; kingdom Metazoa; phylum Nematoda; class Chromadorea; order Desmodorida; family Microlaimidae; species Microlaimidae sp. YZB2_3. The sequence continues at coordinate 13,787 of JASAMX010023353.1, read as the reverse complement.
CAGCTTCTAAAAACGGAGCTCCTAAGAACATTACTAATTTGGTGATGATTCTGTGAAAATCTGCGGTACTCACAGAACTGCATAGCTCAACTTTAATTTCGGAAAAATTAAAAAGGTAATTAATATTATTTTTTTTCTAAATTTTTGAGAACAATTTTTTTTAACCTTAAAAACCTAGAAATAGTTTTAATAATACTAATAAAATAACTTTAAACATAAATACATGATTCAAATGAGCGTTTTTTTTTTACTAAAAATCAGAAAGATAAATAAATAAATATTATTAAAATTAAAATGTATTAACAGTTATAGTTTAAATTACGATAATTAATTGGTGTGGTTTGATAACAACATCCGTCATTGTAACAATATAAGCCGGATCCACAGAGGAAATTCACGCAAGCGGCCACGGCTTGACGTCCGTCAGGGCAAACAACTAAAAAAATAATGTACGAAGTAGAAATAACGCCGTGGCCACGCCGCCGCGCCAGTGGAAACGACTGGCCACGCAGCCACGCCAACAAAAATAACGTGGCCACGCAGCCACATCAACGGAAATGACGTGGTCACACAAAAATGGTGGTATATATATAAAAAGATATCATAATGGTATTTTCGTTATACGCATTGTTTGGTTATGCTATTAGTGCTACTTGTTTGGCCTTGCATATACTGTTTTAAAAGAGAGCGAAATAATTGTATACATACTAATATTAATATTAATCTTTGTTTCCTTATTAAAATTGCACGGTATAGTTGGTGGGCTAAATCGCACCTTGGTACTACCATGGGCACGAATATAAACATAACTGAAAGCAAAATAGACTATAGGCAAATAAAATCTAGCTGACCGCGATATTTGCAGTATTGAATCGACTATTTCACAACAAAAACATTCAAAATTTTTCAGTAAAGCGGATCAAAAACAACGATTAAAAACTGTATTTTAATAATTATTTTTCAAATTACTTAATTTGAAACCTAAATGCAAATATTTTAAGGGACCGCACAGTTTTAATTGGTCCGCTCATGTCCGCATTCTAATTTTCAGCGTCAGCCAGATATAATTCAACCATGAAGAATCCCGACGGTTATTTCGATGTACACAAAGGTCTCGAGAAGAATTGAAAATATTTTGTATAAGACCGGAAAAAATAAGGAAGAAACAAAATATGCACAACCAGCTATCTTTTTTTTTAATATTTTATGTTTATGTTATTTTCGTGTGTTATGATCGTTTTTTTTTTGTTAACCAACGTCATATACATTTTTTTTTAAAATCTGCTTAAGACCTTTGTGTACATGGAATTAACCGTCGTGATTCTTCACAGTTCTAAATATGCGTTTTAGTGTAGGAAGAGGGTACAATGACAACTAGCGCCAATCATATGTAGGGGGAAAACTGTGAAACAGCGAGCGACTAGTTCAGTTTACGGTTTCAAACAATTATTAGTTCAAAATCTCAACCCCTTTCCTTCAATATTTCTTAAATACTTTTTAATGTTACAAAAGAAAAAAAACATTTTTTGGAGATTTTTAGTTTTTCGCTGCTTCTTAGGTATGGCGCTGTTGGCACGCTTGGTTTGCACTTTTATAATGTTTCAATTAGAAAATCTGCTTCATTTAAACGTTTAGAAAGGACTTTTTAAAATTAATTTTTAAATTTTGAATAGTTTTACAACCCAGAATATTAAAAAAACCAATGTAGGTTTGAAATTGATTAGAAAAAATTGGTTTTTTATGACTTCATCACTACGGCCGATGCGGTGAAAAAAACTGGTCCAAAAAAACAAAAGTTTTTTATTAGTATGAGATAAGAAACGCCGCTTTTCGGGTTTTATCTGAAAATTTGAGCGAAATCTGCTCTCTCAAATTTTTTTTATGATGCGTTGCAAGCGCGCGGTTTTCGCGATTTTTCACCAAATACACTGCAAAACAGATAGCTTTGTTTGCTTCCTTCTCGACGTGTGTACAATTTTGATCATATTGTTATATATCAAATGTCCGCCGGTTTTTATCCCTTACTTTTGACCTTAAAATTTTTTTGGAGGGAATTGACTCCCCAGGGGTTAGAGGGGGCCAAACACAATTGGCAAATATTTTGGAAAAATTTTTAAAAAATTGCACAATATCCCAGCTAAAACATTTTTAAGTGTTTTCTTACTTGCAGTTATGTTTCCCCGTTTGTTAACACAAAAACATGTTTTTAAATATTATATGTCTCAAATTTTACCAATATCCAAATGTAATTTTTTTGAAAATCGCTTTTTTTGAGTAAAAACGTTTGAATCTTAGATCTGGTCTGAATTACGTCATTTTAATTGCCGAAGAAACAATAAAAAATTATCAATTATGACGTATGACCAAAATTTGCTTGGCGGAAGAAAGTATTTTCGAATTTTAAGAAAAATTTTTTTTGCGTTTTCATGGGGTTATTTTTTTTTAAGGTCAACCCCCAAAAAAAATTTTTTTTAAGGTCAAAACTAAGGGATAAAAACCGGCGGACATTTGATATATAACAATATGATCAAAATCGTACACACGTCGAGCAAGAAGCAAAACAAAAGCTATCCTTTTTGCAGTGTATTAATTTGTCAAAAAATTGCGAAAACCGCGTGCTTTCGACGCATCATAAAAAAATTGAGCGAGCCGATTTCGCTTAAAGTTTCAGAAAAAACTCGAAAAAGTATGTTTTAACAGCATACCAAGCGGCGTTTCTCATCTCGTAATAAAAAAGTTTTTTTTTTGAGACCCGGTTTTTTCACAATATCAAAGCACAAATTTTGATTTTATTTTTGCTAATTCGAAATCATTGTTCACGAAAATAATATTTAGGTAACGATTTCTGACTATCGTTATGTTAAATCAAAAAACCATAAACTTTATTTTAAACTGATATATTAAAGCACATACACATACACAGGCACAATAGTTGTCGTATGTGGAAAGTAATAAAAACAACGTACCCGCTGCAAAATGCTTTCTAATGGCATTTTTGCTTCTGTTGACATTACTAAACAACAATACCGGGTTTATTGAAATTTTGTAAGCACAACATACATTCGAACTCAACGATATTAAAGACACAAAAAGTATTTTTATCATTTTTCTTAAAGAAAAAAAGTAAAAGTATATACTTTAACTGTCTAGAACGTGGAGAATTGGACAGATTTACGTGGCAAAAACTAGATAAACAAACAATACAATTGAGTAAAACAAATCGTCTATTTCAGTTTTAAAAACAAAGGTTTTAATCTCACATTTACTATTGTTGACATAGCAGCTTAACATAGCCGAGCGTGGTCAACGAAATTCTAATTACTTGAAACTTTATCCAGTGTGCTTTACGTAAAGTTTTTTACTCATAAAAGAGTTTTTCACAATCTATGGTTTTTTACTTTTTATTAAATTTTCTGCCCCTTAAATTTGCAGTAATACCAGCGATTGTAATATTTTATTAAAATAAGTCAAAAACAAATGCTTTGGAAAAATCTAAAAAAAAACAAAATTACAAAATACTTTTAATGAAAACATCGTATTAAACATTAAACTTTTCAAAATAATAATATTAAGATGATAATACTAATATTATTCCGTGATCTGCGGTTAAAAAAGCTTACATCATCGCATAATCAAAAATATACTAGCCTTGAAAAATGCTCTAAGAATGGAGCAGGAAAAAGGGGCGACTTTTCCCCGGGCGTACGTTTAGACAGAAAACATGTGGAATAGTCTAAGATGGACATAATGTGGAATATAGGAAATTTGCATTTTTTTGGGGCAGTTGCTTACTAAATAAAAATTTCTACCATATGATAATGATTTGTTTATACATTGATCTAATCACACAGCAATGTTGCATTTTTTTTTTGATGAAATGTCAATTGAAAAAGTTATACTCACAGCAATCTTTGACAAGCGCGAAATCGCCACTTTTTCAATTTGAAGGTTATATTTGTATGTGTAAGAAACAACTATAACTTTGAAAAAGTGGCGATTTCACGCTTGTCAAAGATTGCTGTGAGTGTAATTTTTTCAATTGACATTTCATAAAAAAAAAAATGCAACAGTGCCTTTTGTGTGGTTGGGTCGATGTGTAAACAAATCATTATCATACGGTAAAAATTTTTATTTAGTGAGCAGCTGGCCAAACCAAATGCAAATTTTCTATAGTCCACATAATGTCCATCTCAGACTAGTCCACATCTTTTCTGTCTAAACATACGCCCGGGGAAAAATCGCCCCTTTTTCCTGCTCTATTCTTAGAACATTTTTCAAGGCTAGTCTACCACTTTTTTTGAATTAAATTAAAAAATAGCCTAATAAACTATAGTTTTAGCTGCGCAATCACATATGTTTATAATCATTCCGTTGCCGAGATATACCTACTTTTTCAAACAAAAAATAATAATAAGAAGATGATAAATTTAAATACAAAATTTACCCACGTTGTTTAATTATAGTTAGAGCGGTGCAGTGGCGCTCCAGACAAAGTTTACCTACGTTCTCTAAATATAGTTGGAGCGATGCCGTGCGCCAATGATTGCAATTATAATTCTAAAGTAAAAATAATAATAATAAGAAGATGATGAACATGATTTACAAAACTTACTCACGTTCTCTAAGTATAGTTGGCGCGGTACGGTGGGTTAAGTTGCAGTGTGGCACCCCCGCACCACCGATAATTACCTACCGGCGCGTGGCGCTCCCGCGCCATCGACGCTTATTATTATTTTTTAATAAATAAAACTTTGAATTAATTTTGTCATCAGTAATGCAAGAATTAAAAAAAGTACTCTGTTGTTTTCGCCCAATTACGCGCGGTTGAAGCAGATGGCGTTGGGAACTGGTTCCGTTTCTGCCACCAATTAAAGCGGTCTGCTATTTTTGTGCGGTTTTTATGAGGGGATGTTGGTTGTCTGCTCTGTACAATCCTTATTGTTGCCAAAAGGCTGTTATTGTGCGGTTGGGAGTTTTTATTTGTCGATTTTTCAAATTTTTTATTTTGATCAATAAATCGATAACAAGGACCTAAATCAAAAAAGTGCTTCCTAAGAAAGTTGCGTAATTCCTTCTTCTTTCTTATGAGCCCATGTTTATTTTTGATCAATCAGTAACGAATGAGGAATATCGCTTTTAAGGATGGAGCGTTGGAATAATAATAATAATAATAATAAGAAGGTTCTGAATTTCAAAATTTACCCACGTTCTCTAATAATGGTTGGCGCGGCGCCACGGGGCTAAATCGCCCCGTGGCGCTCCCGCGCCACCCATGATTAATCAAATCAATTATAAAAATGATATCAGTCATTTTTAGCGCAAAATAGTAGCACAAACACCTTATTCGATAGGGTTCATTAAAATTAAGTCGAGGTGTGGGGTAACCTTAAATCTGGGGCTTATCTCTATTTTCAATGGGGTCCCATTATGTTTGAGTTACACATTGATTTTAATGCGACGAGATAAGCCAATCCTTAATGGGCGCCTAGAAATAATGGAGCCCCTTAATGTTTTCAGTTCCCGGTCCCTGAAGAATATTTTAAAATATTTCTTTAGAAATAAAGCTAAAAACTGAATTGAATTAAAAATGTCCCTTTGAGATAAATTTATTATCTTTTTTATATGAAATTTGTGATTTTTTAAAACTTTATTTTTAATATATTTTGTGATTCTAAATTGTTATGGTGTTAAACCGATCCAAATAGGTGCTAAATTGTCCTTTTAATTTTGTTGAAATTTGTGCTTGTTTAGCCTGGCGTTTTGTTGGCACGCAGTTGCGTGCCGAAAAACCACAGGCTCAGGCCAACATTATGTGTAGTTTACATTTTTACTAAAATGGCATTTGTTTATAATCCCTATAGCCGCACTCATAAGGAGCGATTAACCGAGGATTAGCCAAGGAATGTGGACTGGCTTTTGCATTGGCTCACATAATAAAATTTAAATTGATAAAAGACTTAATTCCTCTAAATGATGATTAATAATTTACAATAAACGTAAAAAATAATAAAAGATAAGAGGAATTAAATTTTTATCAATTTAAATTAATAATGTGAACCAATACAAAGTCGAAAAAAAAAATTTTTTGTAATTTTATTTTTTTATTTCGAAATTAAAAATTAACAATATCATGTATTTAACTTTTTTTAATTATTCCTAAAATTTGACAATTATTTATATAAAAATACTTTAGTTAAAACAGTATGTATACTTTTCAAGTCATAAAACATGACAAAAAGTCCAAAAAACGCTTTTAAAGTCAGTTTTTATTAGCTTTTTTATCCGATTCTCTCTTTGTCCATGAAAAAAGACGTCCATACTTAATCTTTGGTTAATCCTTGGTTAATCCCGCTTTATGAGTGCGGCTACAGATTACCAATATTTTAATAATATCTCGCTTAACTTATAGTTGTTTTCTATATAATGTATATATGTATTTATATATATATATACAGCTCATTTTATTTTTATATTCATAAATTTTTTCGTAAATTAAGTTTGAGCACTTGGGTGCACAATAGCACGTTGTATAAACTTCAGGCTATCTTGGCACATTCCAAGCCCGCTTTTAGTCGACTCGCCTTGGTCCCTGGTAATCACGCCGAAAGGGCGAGGTTTTGAGTCAAAAATTTTGAAGTTTTTAAAATTTTTAAACAGTAACTTTAAAGACTACCTTAATTTTTAAAGAGTTTTATAAATTTTACAGGAATGTGTTATAGTGGCACACTACACTTTAACAATAATTTAATAAACTAAATGTATGTTATCACGGGTGGCGCGGGAGCGCCAACTAGGTCAGTCTAAGTTTTGAAGGTGCCCATGTTTTCCAGTTTCATGTAGAAAGGACCAATGGACGGAAAGGTATTTTTTTTATTTAAAATAAATGTTATTCAATTGAAAAAATTTTTAGTTGCATTATAAAAATGTTCTGTTAATTGAAATATTATATATATATATATATATATATATATATATATATATGTATGATTGTTTAAACTTTTGAAGGCTCTCTTATGATTTAATATAATGATTGCGTGATTTATTTCCATCAAATTAAAAAAAAACGTATAATAAATTTAGGGATTCTTCAAGAACAACCCACTCAAGTGGTCACCGGAAATATGGAAGGATGACAAGACCCAAATTTTAATTTGGGTAGGGGTAAAACCCGGACCACCCAGACGGACTGACGGAAATCGAAGGGGTAAAACCCGGACTGACGGACCGTCTAAAAACACAAATATCTCAAGAAATACAGCATAAAATTATGACGTAAGCTCATTAAATTGATGCTTATGGCATTCTACTAAATATGTAACAGGTTTAAAAAGTTGGTTTTCTATATTTAAAAAAATAAAATCTTCCGGGTTTTTAGTTCGCATGACCAAGTAGTAAGGGTGGTCCGGGTTTTACCCCTACCCAATTAAAATTTGTAGATTCTTGTAGTAATCCTTCCATATTTCCGGTAACCACTGAGTGGGTTGTTCTTGAAGAATCCTCAAATTTCTTCTCGTTTTTTTTTTAATTTGATGGAAATGAGTAGCCACAAATCATTATATTAAATCATAAGAGAGCCTTCAAAAGTTTAAACAATCATACATATATATCTATATAATATTTCAATTAACAGAACATTTTTATAATGCAACTAAAAATTTTTTCAATTGAATAACATTTATTTTAAATAAAAAAAAATACCTTTCCGTCCATTGGTCCTTTCTACATGAAACTGGAAAACATGGGCACCTTCAAAACTTAGACTGACCTAGTTGGCGCTCCCGCTCCACCCGTGATAACATACATTTAGTTTATTAAATTATTGTTAAAGTGTAGTGTGCCACTATAACACATTCCTGTAAAAACTATAAAACTCTTTAAAAATTAAGGTAGTCTTTAAAGTTACTGTTTAAAAATTTTAAAAACTTCAAAATTTTTGACTCAAAACACGCCCTTTCGGCATCATTACGGGACCAAGGCGAGTCGACTAAAAGCGGGCTTGGAATGTGCCAAGATAGCCTGAAGTTTATACAACGTGTATTGTGCGCCCAAGTGCTCAAACTTAATTTACGAAAAAATTTATGAATATAAAAATAAAATGAGCTGTATATATATATATATAAATACATATATACATTATATAGAAAACAACTATAAGTTAGATATCTTAAAATATTGGTAATCTGTAGCTGCACTCATAAAGCCCGATTAACCAAGGATTAACCAAAGATTAAATATGGACGTCTTTTTTTTTCATGCACATAAAAGAATCTGGTTCAAAAGCTAATAAAAACTAACTTTGCGATAATGGACATTTTGTCATGTTTTATGACTTAAAAAATATACATACTGTTTTAACTAAAGTATTTTTATATAAATTATTGTCAAATTTTAAGAATATTTAAAAAAAAAGTTAAATACATGATATTTTTAATTTCGAAATAAAAAAAATATAATAAAAAAAAAGAATTTTATTTCAATTTTGCATTGTTTCACATTATTATTTTAAATTAAAAAAAAAATTTAATTTCTCTGTAAATATGTTTGATTATATTTTAAGTTTATTGTAAATTATTAATTAATATTTAGAGGAATTGAGTCTTTTATCAATTTAAATTTTATAATGTGAGCTGATGCACAATCCTTGGCTAATCCTCGGTTAATCGCTCTTTATGAGTGCGGCTATAGGGATTATAAACGAATTCCATTTTAGTAAAAATGTAAACTCCTTTTAATGTTGGCCTGAGCCTGTGGTTTTTCGGCACGCAACTGCGTGCCACCAAAACGCCAAGCTAAACAAGCACAACTTTGCAACAAAATTAAAAGGACAATTTAGCACCTATTTGGATCGGTTTAACACCATAACAAGATTTACGAATCACAAAATATATTAAAAATAAAGTTTTAAAAAATCACAAATTTCATATAAAAAAGATAATAAATTTATACTCAAAGGGACATTTTTAATTCGCAATTTCGTTTTTAGCTTTATTTCTAAAGAAATATTTTAAAATATTCTTCAGGGACCGGGAACTGAAAACATTTAAGGGGCTCCATTATTTCTAGGCGCCCATTAAGGATTGGCTTATCTCGTCGCATTAAAATCAATGTGTAACTCAAACATAATGGGACCCCATTGAAAATAGAGATAAGCCCCAGATTTAAGGTTACCCCCACACCTCGACTTAATTTTAATGAACCCTATCGAATAAGGTGTTTGTGCTACTATTTTGCCCTAAAAATGACTGATATCATTTTTATAATTGATCTTGATTAATCATGGGTGGCGCGGGAGCACCACGGGGCGATTTAGCCCCGTGGCGCCGCGCCAACCATTATTAGAAAACGTGGGTAAATTTTGAAATTCAGAACCTTCTTCTTCTTTTTCTTCTTCTTCTTCTTCTTCTTCTTCTTTTTCTTATTATTATTATTATTATTATTATTATTATTATTCCAACGCTCCATCCTTAAAAGCGATATTCCTCATTCGTTACTGATTGATCAAAAATAAACATGGGCTCATAAGAAAGAAGAAGGAATTACGCAACTTTCTTAGGAAGCACTTTTTTGATTTAGGTCCTTGTTATCGATTTATTGATCAAAATAAAAAATTTGAAAAATCGACAAATAAAAACTCCCAACCGCACAATAACAGCCTTTTGGCAACAATAAGGATTGTACAGAGCAGACAACCAACATCCCCTCATAAAAACCGCACAAAAATAGCAGACCGCTTTTAATTGGTGGCAGAAACGGAACCAGTTCCCAGCGCCATCTGCTTCAACCGCGCGGAAATCGGCGAAAACAACAGAGTACTTTTTTTAATTCTTGCATTACTGATGACAAAATTAATTCAAAGTTTTATTTATTAAAAAATAATAATAAGCGTCGGTGGCGCGGGAGCGCCACACGCCGGTAGGTAATCATCGGTGGTGCGGGGATGCCACACTGCAAGTTACCCCCCCGGACCGCACCAACTTTACTTCGAGAACGTAAGTTTTGTAATTCATGTTCATCATCTTCTTATTATTATTATTTTTATTTTAGAATTATAATTGCAATCATTGGCGCACGGCATCGCGCCAACTATATTTAGAGAACGTAGGTAAACTTTGTCTGGAGCGCCACTGCACCGCACTAACTATAATTAAACAACGTGGGTAAATTTTGTAATTTAAATTCATCATCTTCTTATTATTATTTTTTTATTTAAAAAAAGTATATCTCGGCAACGGAATGATTATAAACATATGTGATTGCGCAGCTAAAACTATAGTTTATTAGGCTATTTTTTAATTTAATTCAAAAAAAGTGGTAGACTAGCCTTGAAAAATGCTCTAAGAATAGAGCAGGAAAAAGGGGCGATTTTTCCCCGGGCGTATGTTTAGACAGAAAAGATGTGGACTAGTCTGAGATGGACATTATGTGGACTATAGAAAATTTGCATTTGGTTTGGCCAGCTGCTCACTAAATAAAAATTTCTACCGTATGATAATGATTTGTTTATACATTGATCTAATCACACAGCACTGTTGCATTTTTTTTTTGATGAAATGTCAATTGAAAAAATTATACTCACAGCAATCTTTGACAAGCGCGAAATCGCCACTTTTTCAAATTTATAGTTGTTTCTTACACATACAAATATAACCTTCAAATTGAAAAAGTGGCGATTTCGCGCTTGTCAAAGATTGCTGTGAGTATAATTTTTTCAATTAACATTTCATCAAACAAAAAAAAATGCAACAGTGCTGTGTGATTAGATCAATGTATAAACAAATCATTATCATATGGTAGAAATTTTTATTTAGTGAGCAGCTGCCCAAACCAAATGCAAATTTTCTATAGTCCACATAATGTCCATCTCAGACTAGTCCACATCTTTTCTGTCTAAACGTACGCCCGGGGAAAAATCGCCCCTTTTTCCTGCTCTATTCTTAGAGCATTTTTCAAGGCTAGTATATTTTTGATTATGCGATGATGTAAGCTTTTTTAACCGCAGATCACGGAATAATATTAGTATTATCATCTTAATATTATTATTTTGAAAAGTTTAATGTTTAATACGATGTTTTCATTAAAAGTATTTTGTAATTTTGTTTTTTTTTTAGATTTTTCCAAAGCATTTGTTTTTGACTTATTTTAATAAAATATTACAATCGCTGGTATTACTGCAAATTTAAGGGGCAGAAAATTAATAAAGTAAAAAACCATAGATTGTGAAAAACTCTTTTATGAGTAAAAAACTTTACGTAAAGCACACTGGATAAAGTTTCAAGTAATTAGAATTTCGTTGACCACGCTCGGCTATGTTAAGCTGCTATGTCAACAATAGTAAATGTGAGATTAAAACCTTTGTTTTAAAACTGAAATAGACGATTTGTTTTACTCAATTGTATTGTTTGTTTATCTAGTTTTTGCCACGTAAATCTGTCCAATTTTCCACGTTCAGGACAGTTAAAGTATATACTTTTACTTTTTTTCTTTAAGAAAAATGATAAAAATACTTTTTGTGTCTTTAATATCGTTGAGTTCGAATGTATGTTGTGCTTACAAAATTTCATTAAACCCGGTATTGTTGTTTAGTAATGTCAACAGAAGCAAAAATGCCATTAGAAAGCATTTTGCATCGGGTACGTTGTTTTTATTACTTTCTACATACGACAACTATTGTGCCTGTGTATGTGTATGTGCTTTAATATATCAGTTTAAAATAAAGTTTATGGATTTTTGATTTAACATAACGATAGTCAGAAATCGTTACCAAAATAGTATTTTCGTAAACAATGATTTCGAATTAGCAAAAATAAAATTAAAATTTGTGCTTTGATATTGTTAAAAAACCGGGTCTCAAAAAAAAACAACTTTTTTATTACGAGATAAGAAACGCCGCTTGGTATGCTGTTAAAACATACTTTTTCGAGTTTTTTCTGAAAATTTAAGCGAAATCGGCTCGCTCATATTTTTTTATGATGCGTTGAAAGTACGCGGTTTTCGCGATTTTTTGCCAAATTAATACACTGCAAAAAGGATAGCTTTTGTTTTGCTTCTTGCTCGACGTGTGTACGATTTTGATCATATTGTTATATATCAAATGTCCGCCAGGTTTTTATCCCTTAGTTTTGACCTTAAACTTTTTTTTTTGGGGGTTGACCTTAAAAAGTGGTCCAAATAACCCCATGAAAACGCAAAATAAATTTTTCTTAAAATTCGAAAATACTTTCTTCCGCCATGCAAATTTTGGTCATACGTCATAATTGATGACTTTTTATTGTTTCTTCGGCAAATAAAATGACGTAATTCAGACCAGATCGAAGATTCAAACGTTTTTACACAAAAAAACGATTTTAAAAAAAAACATTTGGATATTGGTAAAATTTGTGACATATAATATTTAAAAATATGTTTTTGTGTTAACAAACGGGGAAACATAACTGCAAGTAAGAAAACACTTAAAAATGTTTTAGCTGGGATATTGTGCAATTTTTTAAAAATTTTTAAAAAAATATTCGCCAATTGTGTTTGGCCCCCTCTAACCCCTGGGGGGTCATTTCCCCCAAAAAAAATTTTAAGGTCAAAAGTAAGGGATAAAAACCGGCGGACATTTGATATATAACAATATGATCAAAATCGTACACACGTCGAGAAGGAAGCAAAACAAAGCTATTTGTTTTGCAGTGTATCTGGTGAAAAATCGCGAGAACCGCGCGCTTGCAACGCATCATAAATAAATTTGAGCGAGCAGATTTCGCTCAAATTTTCAAAAAAAACCTGAAAAGCGGCGTTTCTTATTCTATATGAATAAAAAACTTTTGTTTTTTTGGACCAGTTTTTTTTCACCGCATTGGCCGTAGTGATGAAGTCATAAAACAATTTTTTCTAACCAATTTCAAACCTACATTGGTTTTTTTAATATTCTGGGTTGTAAAACTATTCAAAATTTAAAAATTAATTTTAAAAAGTCCTTTCCAAACTCTTAAATGAAGCAGATTTTCTAATTAAAACATTATAAAAGTGCAAATTAAGCGTGTCAACAGCGCCATACCTAAGAAACGGCGAAAAACTAAAAATCTCCAAAAAATGTTTTTTTTTCTTTTGTAACATTAAAAAGTATTTAAGAAATATTAAAGGAAAGGGGTCGTGATTTTGAACTAATAAATATTTGAAACCGTAAATTGAGCTAGTCGCTCGCTGTTTCACAGTTTTCCCTCTACATATGATTGGTGCTAGTTGTCATTGTACCCTCTTCCTACACTAAAAACCCATATTCAGAACTATGAAGAATCACGACGGTTAATTCCATGTACATAAAGGTCTTAAGCAGATTTAAAAAAAAATTGTATATGACGTTGGTTAACAAACAAAAAAAAAAACGATCATAACACACAAAAATAACATACACATAAAACATTTAAAAAAAAGATAGCTGATTGTGCATATTTTGTTTCTTCCTTATTTTTTCCAGTCTTATACAAAATATTTTCAATTCTTCTCGAGACCTTTGTGTACATCGAAAAAACCGTCGGGATTCTTCATGGTTGAATTATATCTAGCTGACGCTGAAAATTAGAATGCAGACATGAGCGGACCAATTAAAACTGTGCGGTCCCTGAAAAAATTTGCATTTAGTTTTCAAATTAAGTAATTTGATAAATAATTATTAAAATACAGTTTTTAATCTTGGTTTTTGATCCGCTTTAGTGAAAATTTTTTAATGTTTTTGTTGTGAAATAGTCGATTCGATAGCTTGCAAATATCGCGGTCAGCTAATATTTTATTTGCCTATAGAC
>JASAMX010023351.1:0-11063 GCA_030248175.1 Microlaimidae sp. YZB2_3 | reverse complement strand
ATTTGCAATTGCTCCGAAAAACAAGAAATCCGGCAAATAAAAAAAGAAATCAAAATCACTGGATGCAAAATGTAGTAATGAGCGTTCAACAGGATAAAGCGCCAACAAATCGGAAGGTTTTGCAGGTCCTTGTGTGCGCTCTTAGGTGATTGTTTTCGTCATTACTAGAAAGATGAGGAATTTATCTGACCAGAGACATGCTGAGCAAATGAAACTGCGAAAGTGAACTTCTTCCGTAATTTCACATTTCGAAGGGGTGTAACTGCGAGTCAAATTTCGATTTAAGTTCGCTTTGCTTGTATTTACTAACAAGCTACTCAAAGTGGGGGACATTGTTTAAAAAAACATTGTTTATTCAGGAGCTAGCATTTCGTAAACGAATAAAATTTTTTTAAAAAAAAAACTTATTTGCTCTAAAAATTATAAAGTTTTTTTTTAAAAATTCCCAGGGGTTTTTTTTTTTGACATAAGAGAGAAGAAAATTTTTTAAACAAAATCATTATAAGATTTCTAAATTTAACGTCGCATTTGTTTTGAAAGTGTTATTTTTTTCTTTTTTAAGCTTTGAGAGTGAAATAAGTACTTAGAATATTCATGAGTAAGAACAAAAAACGGCCAATATTACCAAATGTTAGCCTTTTCACCAATATTTTATGTAGTTAAAATACGTAATTTGAAAATTCATAATTGATTTTTTTTTTAATGCGGAAAATACTGTACTTTGTTTTCCTCTTACTGAGGTTTTGAGTTACAAAACTAGATTCCCCAAATTCTCTTTTTGTGTGGCTTTTTTTTTCTTTTTATTTTATCATGGGTGGCGCGGGAGCGCCGCGATTTAGCCCCGTGGCGCCGCGCCAACCATTATTAGAGAACGTGGATAAATTTTGAAATTCAGAACTTTCTTCTTCTTCTTCTTTTTCTTTTTTTTTCTTCTTCTTCTTCTTCTTCTTCTTATTATTATTATTATTATTATTCCAACGCTCCATTCTTAAAAACGATATTCCTCATTTGTTACTGATTGATCAAAAATAAACATGGGCTCATTAAAAAGAAGAAGAAATTACGCAACTTTCTTAAAAAGCACTTTTTTCATTTAGGTCCTTGTTATCGATTTATTGATCAAAATAAAAAAATTGAAAAATAGACAAATAAAAACTCCCAACCGCACAATAACAGCCTTTTGGCAACAATAAGGATTGTACAGAGCAGACAACCAACATCCCCTCATAAAAACCGCACAAAAATAGCAGACCGATTTTAATTGGTGGCAGAAACGGCACCAGTTCCCAGCGCCATCTGCTTCAACCGCGCGGAAAACGGCAAAAACAACAGAGTACTTTTTTAATTCTTGCATTACTGATGACAAAATTAATTCAAAGTTTTATTTATTAAAAAATAATAATAAGCGTCGGTGGCGCGGGAGCGCCACGCGCCGGTAATCATCGGTGGTGCGGGGTGCCAACTGCAATTTAACCCACGGCACCGCGCCAACTATACTTAGAGAACGTGAGTAAATTTTGTTATTGATGTTCATCATCTTATTATTATTATTATTATTATTTTTACTTTAAAAATTATAATTGCAATCATTGGCGCACGGCATCGCGCCAACTATATTTAGAGAACGTAGGTAAACTTTGTCTTTAGCGCAACTGCACCGCACTAACTATAATTAAACAACGTGGGTTAATTTTGTAATTTAAATTCATCTTCTTCTTATTATTATTTTTTATTTTATCTCAGCAACGGAATGATTATAAACATATGCCATTGCGCAGCTAAAACTATAGTTTATTAGGCTATTTTTTAATTTTATTCTCAAAAAAAAAGTGGTAGACTAGCCTCTTAAAAAACGCTCTATGAAGTAGAGCAGGAAAAAGGGGCGATTTTTTCCCGGGCGTAAGATTTAGACAGAAAGATGTAGACTAGTCTGAGATGGACATTATGTGGACTATAGGAAATTTGCACCTATAGTTTGGCCAGCTGCTCACTAAATAAAATTTTCTACCATTACAGCTATAAATTATTTGTTTTATCACATTGATCTAACCACATATCACTGTTGTATTTTTTTTTAGTTTGATGAAATGTTAATTCAAAAAATCATAACCTACAGCAATCTTTGACAAGCGGGGAATCGCCAGTTTTTCAAAATTATAGTTGTTTCTTACACATAAAAACATAGCCTTCTAATGGAAAAAGTGGCGATTTCGCGCTTGTCAAAGATTGCTGTGAGTATGATTTTTTCAATTGACATTTCATCAAACTAAATAAAAATACAACAGTGCTGTGTGATTAGATCAATATATAAACAAATCATTATCACATGGTAGAAATTTTTATTTAATGAGCAACTGGCCAAACCAAATGTAAATTTCCTATAGTCCACATAATGTCCATCTCAGACTAGTCTACATCTTTTCTGTCTAAACATACGCCCGGGGAAAAATCGCCCCTTTTTCCTGCTCTATTCTTAGAGCATTTTGTAGGCTAGTTATAATATTGGAGAAGCCGGCCACAGGTCGGGCAAATTTGAAAAACATAAAATCTTCAGCGTTGTTTTAATAAAATTTATTAAATTGGTAAACAATCTATATCATTAAAAGTGATAAACGTTTTTTAGATTTATATTTTTTGAAATTAAATAGAACCACTTTGGTGTGTGCTGGTGCTCTAAAAATTCAAAAGGAAAACAAAGAAAAAGATCTTTTTTTATTACACTTTTTTCACTTAAATACTAAAGGGTAGGAAAAAGTAAAATATACGCTTATTAAGAGGTTATTTAGGTATTTAATTAATTTCTTTTATTTGAAACTGGAAAAATATAAAAAAATAAACAGATTAATAAGCAAAATTTCAATTAACAAAAACGTGATAAAAAATTTGATAAATTTTTATCTAGTAAACCGCTTCATTTCCAATGGAACTCTAAACACAAACCGATATTACCACAACCAAACGCTAATCTCGAAACGCCCAATATCTTGAAAACGAACAAATAAACATTGACAAACAAATAATTTACAAATATTTGATGAGCCCTTTCTGATTTTTCTATACATCTTGAGAAAACCGAGCTCAGTTGTCAAACAATGAGTCAAGTCAATTACTTGCGCAGGGAAAGGCGCGCTTCTGTTGTATTTTTATTTTATAAAACAACTAATAGTTCTAAACATCAAAATCTACAACGTACCGTCATTAAATTAGGTGAATTACCGGGCTCAGATGCCGATATTAATGACTATTTTCAAAAAATCATCATAATCAAAAATTCAAAATATTGTAAAAGCACAGTTTGTGAAAATTAAAAAAAAAAACATTATATGAAAGCAGCTTATAAAAGTCGTAAAGTAAATTAAGCTGTAATTTCGTAACTTTTATAAATTGCTAAAGTGCGCGGAAACTTATATTGAAAAGGCTTTTTCGGGAAAAAAATGTCAACAAACAAATATTTTACATATTTGTGGCAAACGTATTTTTTCTTAAAAAAGTACCCTCAAAACAGGGTGGCTCCAAAAAAGAACCCCAAAGGTCGGTGTCCAAAACCCTAGTGTTTAGTAAATCACCCCGAGTCCAGTACCCTCGTGTCCAGTACCCTCGTGTCCTAGAATCATAAATACATATGACCGTAGGAGTCAACCAGTAGTGACGTGTCAACTTTTCCGCATATTTTTTTCAAAAAAAAACCCTAAAAAAAAGCCATTCAAATAAGAAATATTTGAAATTGTACAAGTTTGGAAAAACTCTAAAAACAACCATTTGTTTAATTAACATTGTTTTTATTAAAAAAGCCAAAAAAGATGGTATAAGCTGGGTGTAAAATAACCGTTTAAAAATTTCATGTTTTAGTATGAAATGTTTTTATTAAACTATTTACGTAGTTTTTATATTCGCGATTAACTTGTATTATATTTAAGCAAGATCTTTTCAAAAATGTTATTTATAATTAAAATGACCAAGCGTATTTTATGTCAGAGACGTTTAATTGTCTACACGTTCAAACGATTAAAATTTAATCCTCCCAGCTCAGCTCAGCTCTAGTTTAGCTCTATAAACGTATGGATTTAACACCATATTTGTGCAAACGTATTTTTTCTTAGCTCAGTACCCCTCGTGTCAGTACCTCGGTGTCCAGTACCCTCGTGTCCGGACTCTGTTCAGTAACCCCCGGTGTCCAGTACCCTCGTGTCCTAGAATCATAAATACATATGACCGTAGGAGTCAACCAGTAGTGACGTGTAAGTGGCAAACGCCTATTTTTTCTTCTCACAGTACCCTCCTCTCCTCCAGTACCCTCGTGTCCAGTACCCTCGTGTCCAGTACCCTCGTGTCCAGTACCCTCGTGTCCAGTACCCTCGTGTCCTAGAATCATAAATACATATGACCGTAGGAGTCAACCAGTAGTGACGTGTCAAGTTCACCGCTTAGTTTTTCCCAAAAACAAGTCATTCAAATAAGAAAAATTTGTTTACAAGTTTGGAAAAAAAGAAAAACAACAAAAATTGTTTTTGCACAAAAACAATGACTTCCGGTTTTAGTAGTTAATTACAAATTCACTAGAGAATAATTTCCTTTATATTGATTATTCACTTTTATTGAGTTTATTTGGAAAAATTAACGTCGCACATGCAACCTCTAAGAAACATTTCCAATGATTAATTTGTATTGCTACAAAAATTTGAATAAAACTCTTGCAAATGTCTTCAAACAGTGTTTTTGACATTTTTTTCCCGAAAAAGCCTTTTCAATATAGTTTCCGCGCACTTTAGCAATTTATAAAAGTTACGAAATTACAGCTTAATTTACTTTACGACTTTTATAAGCTGCTTTCATATAATGTTTTTTTTTTTAATTTTCACAAACTGTGCTTTTACAATATTTTGAATTTTTGATTACGGTATGTATTTTTGAAAATAGTCATTAATATCGGCATTTGAGCCCGGTAATTCACCTAATTTAATGACGGTACGGTAGATTTTGATGTTTAGAACTATTAGTTGTTTTATAAAATAAAAATATGCAACAGTATAGCGCGCCTTTCCCTGCGCAAGTAATTGACTTGACTCATTGTTTGACAACTGAGATCGGGATTCCGAGACTTATAAAAATGCAGAAAGGGCGTTTGCATCAAATATTTGTAAATTATTTGTTTGTCAATTTGCGTTTTTATTTGTTCGTTTTCAAGATATTGGGCGTTTCGAGATTAGCGTTTGGTTTGTGGTAATATCGGTTTGTGTTTAGAGTTCCATTGGAAATGAAGCGGTTTACTACATAAAATTTATCACGTTTTTGTTAATTGAAATTTTGCTTATTAATCTGTTTATTTTTTTATATTTTTCCAGTTTCAAATAAAAGAAATTAATTAAATACCTAAATAACCTCTTAATAAGCGTATATTTTACTTTTTCCTACCCTTTAGTATTTAAGTGAAAAAAGTGTAATAAAAAAAGATCTTTTTCTTTGTTTAACTCTGAATTTTTAGAGCACCAGCACACACCAAAGTGGTTCTATTTAATTTCAAAAAATATAAATCTAAAAAACGTTTATCACTTTTAAATGATATAGATTGTTTACCAATTTAATAAATTTTATTAAAACAACGCTGAAGATTTTATGTTTTTCAAATTTGCCCGACCTGTGGCCGGCTTCTCCAATATTATAACTAGCCTTGAAAAATGCTCTAAGAATAGAGCAGGAAAAAGGGGCGATTTTTCCCCGGGCGTATGTTTAGACAGAAAAGATGTAGACTAGTCTGAGATGGACATTATGTGGACTATAGGAAATTTGCATTTGGTTTGGCCAGCTGCTCACTAAATAAAAATTTCTACGATATGATAATGATTTGTTTATATATTGATCTAATCACACAGCACTGTTGCATTTTTTTTTAGTTTGATGAAATGTCAATTGAAAAAATCATACTCACAGCAATCTTTGACAAGCGCGAAATCGCCACTTTTTCAATTAGAAGGTTATATTTGTATGTTAAGAAACAACTATAAATTTGAAAAAGTGGCGATTTCGCGCTTGTCAAAGATTGCTGTGAGTATGATTTTTTCAATTGACATTTCATCAAACTAAAAAAAAATGCAACAGTGCTGTGTGATTAGATCCATGTATAAACAAATCATTATCATATCGTAGAAATTTTTATTTAGTGAGCAGCTGGCCAAACCAAATGCAAATTTCCTATAGTCCACATAATGTCCATCTCAGACTAGTCTACATCTTTTCTGTCTCAAACATACGCCTGGGGAAAAATCGCCCCCTTTTTCCTGCTCTATTCATAGAGCATTTTTCAAGGCGAGTCTACCACTTTTTTTGAATTAAATTAAAAAATAGCCTAATAAACTATAGTTTTAGCTGCGCAATGACATATGTTTATAATCATTCCGTTGCCGAGATAAAATAAAAAATAATAAGAAGAAGAAGATGAATTTAAATTACAAAATTAACCCACGTTGTTTAATTATAGTTAGTGCGGTGCAGATGCGCTCCAGACAAAGTTTACCTACGTTCTCTAAATATAGTTGGCGCGATGCCGTGCGCCAATGATTGCAATTATAATTTTTAAAGTAATAATAATAATAATAATAATAAGATGATGAACATGAATAACAAAATTTACTCACGTTGTCTAAGTATAGTTGGCGCGGTGCCGTGGGTTAAATTGCAGTTGGCACCCCGCAGCACCGATGATTACCGGCGCGTGGCGCTCCCGCGCCACGGACGCTTATTATTATTTTTTAATAAATAAAACTTTGAATTAATTTTGTCATCAGTAATGCAAGAATTAAAAAAAGTACTCTGTTGTTTTCGCCGTTTTCCGCGCGGTTGAAGCAGATGGCGCTGGGAACTGGCGCCGTTTCTGCCACCAATTAAAACCGGTCTGCTATTTTTGTGCGGTTTTTATGAGGGGATGTTGGTTGTCTGCTCTGTACAATTCTTATTGTTGCCAAAAGGCTGTTATTGTGCGGTTGGGAGTTTTTATTTGTCTATTTTTCAATTTTTTATTTTGATCAATAAATCGATAACAAGGACCTAAATGAAAAAAGTGCTTCCTAAGAAAGTTGCGTAATTCCTTCTTCTTTCTAATGAGCCCATGTTTATTTTTGATCAATCAGTAACGAATGAGGAATATCGTTTTTAAGAATGGAGCGTTGGAATAATAATAATAAATAAGAAGAAGAAGAAAGAAGAAAGAAAGAAGAAGAAGAAGAAGAAGAAGGTTCTGAATTTCAAAATTTACCCACGTTCTCCTCTAATTATGGTTGGCGCGGCGCCACGGGGCTAAATCGCCCCGTGGCGCTCCCGCGCCACCCATGATAAAACAAAAATATAAAGAAAGCCACACAAAAAGAGAATTACAAAATATAACCTTGTAACTAAAACCTCAGTAAGAGGAACAAAGTACAGTATTTTCCGCATTCATGAGAGAGTGATTATGAATTTTCGAATTGACGAAAATATACTTTGATTACATATTTAACTACATAAAATATTGGTGAAAATCCCCTCTTTTGGTAATATTGGCCGTTTTTGTTTACTCATGAATTTTCTAAGTACTTATTTACTCTCAAAGCTTAAAAAAAGAAAAAAATAACACTTTCAAAACAAATGCGACGTTAAAGTCCAAAATCTTATAATGATTTTGTTTAAAAAAATTTCTTATCTCTTATGTCAAAAAAAAACCCTGGGAATTTTAAAAAAAACTTTATGATTTTTTAAACAAATAAGTTTTTTAAAAAGTCAAATTTTATTCGTTTACGAAATGCTAGCTCCTGAATAAACAATGTTTTTTTAAACAATGTCCACTTGAGTAGCTTGTTAGTAAATACAAGCAAACAAACTTAAATCAAACGGTGCCGAGTTTACACCGGTTCGAAATGTGAAATTACGGAAGAAGTTCATTTTCGCACTTTTATTTGCTCAGCATCGGATATCTCTGGTCAGATAAATTCCTAATCTTTCTGAGTAATAACGACAATCACATAAGAGCGCACACAAGTGACTGAGTATACAAAACCTTCCGATTTTGTTGCACACTTATCCTGTTGAACGCTAATTACTACATTTTTTTGCATCCAGTGATTTTGATTTTCTTTTTTTTAGGACGCTTCTGGTGTTGTTTTTCGGAGCAATCCAAATAATAACATAAGTTTGTAGAACAAGGTGACCGGGTAAACAAGGTGACTTTGTTGCAAATTTATCACTTTGCACTCTCATTTTAATACCTTTTTTGCTCCCAGTGACTTCTTTTGGTTTTCAATTTTTATTCAGGGAGACATTTGGCATAAACTATGCGTTTGATAAAACTATTAAGCGTTTTTAACCTAATTGAATAGTAATTAAAAAAATGGTTTGGTAATTAAGATTAAAAAAGGCAATATAAACTGATATTTTGAAAGCACAACAAGTAATGCAAACTGGTCCTGAGTAAAAATTACGGAGCTTCTTGATTGTGCACACATGAAATTCTGGTAACAGTTAATGATTGATGGCTTTTAAGTGTGAAATAAAAATCACGTTCCGATTACCAATTTTTAGAATTTTATTTTTTTTAAACTTGAGCAGCGGTAGTAAATGACGTCGGCGTTTGGCGTTTAACTCTTTGGTATTGTTTCCGCTGCAAATCCGCAAAAGGAATTCCGCGCCACCGCTGCTCAGTTTTAAACTCAGCTCTGAATGCGAAGCGGACGCGGACTTTAATACTGAGAAGCACTGACACGGATTTGCAGGCGGTTTCTGGACGAAAAAAATCCCAAAGAGTAAAGACCATTTTTTTTCGCCAAAATAATCAAAAAGGGTTAATGTAACATTAAAACTTTTCGTTTACACATTAAAGCGGAAATACTTCTTGCCAAAATGTACTGTTTCTTTTGCAAGTTATATTTATGTAATATGGTCAAAGAAGTACATCCTATGTTATTCAAGGGTTTTTTCAGTTTTAGACTGTTTAAAAATGTCAACAATTTACTGAAAAAAAAAAGAAAATGTTTTTTTTTTTAAATAAAAAAAATAACTAAAGAATTTTGAGTAGAGAATGGGTTCTATTCTTTTCACTATTCTTACGATTTTTATTTTTGTTATTTAGATTTGGTATTTTATTAGTATTTTTGTATTACAATGACTCAAGATTAAAAAAAACCAACAAATTGATAAGTTCGTTTTTGTTTAACTTATTCAAAAAAATAGCAAATAAAACAAAATAATATGCGCAATCAAAAATAAATCAAACTGTTAGACACTTATTTAGATCTCGTGCTGGCTAAGACAAAATTTAAAAATACAATACAGAAGAAGAAAAAAGAAACCAAGCAAAACATATAAATTCCAGACTTTTTTTAGCGCTCCTCAAAAGAGATAAAGGCAACGATAATCATTTTCTTTTGATTTTTATCTATCAAAGAAGAACAGCAATTTTTAATTATTGAAAAAATAAATAGCATAATTGGCTGCAAATATGATCAATGAAACTTAAAGTCTGAGAAGAAAATATTTTCGCGCGCTCAAATTTCTTGGTGTTTAAATTAATGGGTCGCTGGTAAATTGAGACGATTCATAATGTTGACAGAGGGATCTTGGTTTTTGTTGTTCAGCGAAGACAAAGCCTGGTTTTCGCTAATTTTTCGCTGGTTATATGGACTAAACACTTTCCGCTAACATTTGTTTTTAATTCCTTTTTCGGTATGTTTGTTGGCAGATGAAAAAATCAGAACCACAATAAGAAAATATGGACAAAAAAAGAATTTAATACTTCTTTCATAACTGCCCCTTCAAGCTCCTTGTGTCAACCTTCTTAATTGAAGAAGTGGAAAATATGGTAGCATTAGCAGCTCTTTTATTACTGTTTTTAACTGCTTTGCCATCAAGTAATATAATAATAACAAAAATAAAGTAACAACAAGTATTTTAATTAATTAATTGTCTTTTATTATCCCACAGTTTTTCTTTTATAAGATGGTATTTAGTTCATATTTATTTGTGATTACGTTAGGTTTTGTATTTTAGATGAGAAATTTATTGAATTTTAAAACATTTTTTGGACGTGTTTATGAATTTTGTTTTATTTTTTTGCTGAAATCTATTTTCTACGTGCTTAAGGATGCGAGAGAAAAATCAATTTTATCCAGGTTAAAGTCGGAATAAATTTTTTCTATTGTTTTAAGGATAAAAATTTATCCAACTCGAGAGGTGGATAAATATTTTCTCCCGAAGGATTAATTTAATAAAAAATAAAATACGCGCACTGAATGTTATTTTTTTATTTTGCCCAAGGTGGATTTGCGGTGCGAGAAAAAAAGGGGAAAAAATCATTGCATTCATTTTCGGTCCCATATGCGGCAATGTTATTAAGTCTCAATGTATATTTTTTTCTTTTTATAGGGATGGATTTACATATCGGAGTAAATATAATAGTTGCGTCAGAATGCGACCCCTGAAATCTTACTAATGTATTTGAGCTTTTAAAGATATGGTAATTTTTTTAGAAAAAAATTTAATTTTTTATGAAAATTTTATTTTGCCTATGGAAATTTTATCAGTTTTCTTTCAGAGTTATCTCTAACAATTTTTAAGTGATAAGAATCGACTTTCAGACACGGAATGAGAATGGCGCGTTCTTCTTTGCTTTATGTAAGGTAAATTATGTAAATTAATCCTTCGGGAGAAAATATTTATCCACCTTTCGAGTTGGATAAATTTTTATCCTTAAAACAATAGAAAAAATTAATTTTTTTCATACTCCGGAGCTTCGGCTATTTAAAGCAGAAAAAGCTTCAAAACTCTGTCTTCCAAGTTTTAGAAAAGCCTGCGCTCAGCTCATCGAAAATTGCTTCATTCTTGTCAAACGTTAAACACAGTAACAAATAGTAACGGTGACGCGACACGAGAGTACTGAGCACGTTAAACTTATTATAAATATTTGTTTTTTTGTGTACAAATTATTTTGCTTGCTTAGCTATTTCATACAAAGTTGAATTTTCAATCAATTTGAAATTCCTATTCCAGGTTCCTGTTCTGATTTATTTTTCGGAAAATCTCAGTTTCAAAAAAGTTTGGTT
>JASAMX010023350.1:0-10270 GCA_030248175.1 Microlaimidae sp. YZB2_3 | reverse complement strand
GCTTGTTGTGTTCTGATTAAGTTTTGAATTAAGTCTTTGGACAAAGTCCAAAGGACAAAACCCAAGGGAAAAGTCCAAAGGACAAAAGTATGAATACGTTGTCCTTTGGATTTTGTCCTTTGGACTTTTCCTTTTGGACTTTTCCTTTTGGACTTTTTCCTTTGGATTTTGTCCTTTGGAAAAAGTCCAGTCCAAAGGACAAAAGTCCATTGGACTTTTGTCTGTAAACACGTTGTCACTTGCCACTCCGGTGTGAACTGGCCCTTGCATTACTTTTTAAACTAAAATTCAATTTGCTTGTTAAATTTGGAGGGAAACGGATTTTTAGTCAAATAATTGTATAGAAATGCGAAAATAAATATTCATTTTAATGTCGTGTTTTTTATGTTTATAATTTATCCGCTTTTTAACAACAGAACCCTTGGCGCAAAAAACAGTAGACTGAACCTGCCGGTGCCAGGTCTAAACGAATTCGACTATAAGTGTTATGTTATAGTAGCAAGTTGCTTAAATAACCTTTTAGAATACTTTAAACTCATTGTATTTATTGTGTAAGATGCGTGGCATATATATTTTAATGGTTTTGTGGATATTTTATTTTAAATAATGCTATTAAAGTCTTAACTCATATTTAGAGGTTGACCAAACAATCGTACAATAAATTTCTCAAAAGAAGGGTTTAAATTAAACCACAACAAATAAAAACAGTTTTTTTTTGAAAATTTTAAGCATTAATCATTTTTCAAATGCTTTACGGCAAAACTACAAACGTATATCCGTTTTAGTGTGGAAAATTTAAATCTTTTTTTACCACAGTACACGGCTTACATGAATTATTTTTTTCAAAGAAATAATAAGTTTGACTTAATTTAGAGCAATAATTAATGTATATTATTTGTTGTTTTTTTAAATTTCATTCGTCAAGGCGTAGAAGAAAGTGTGTTTGTATTATTGAAGCTTGGGTAATCAATTTTTGGGTCTAATCTAAATAATGTAGGTTGAAAATTCAAATAGGGCAAGTGGAGTTCAAAACAAAATGAAATAAAAAAAGTTTACCCGCTTGACTCGTGATACATAAGTGACAACGCGTGTTGCGCGCGGTTACACAGTTACACTGTCACTTATCGCTGCGGTGTGAACACGTTGTCACTTTTCAATTATCACTCCGGTATGAACCAGCCTTAACTGTGCGATAATAGAGTGATTATAATATTGCTTTTTTTTGAAAAACTGATGTCTAAAAAATAATATTAACAATAATTGCGTGATTTTCAATAAGGCGTTGACAAGTTTAGAAAACCCGGATTTGGCCACACTTAATTCACAGCTGCGGAGCATGGCGTGGTTGTGGCAAACCGTGGTGGCCTGCTGCATCGTCGTCGCTATCCGAAGCAACGAAAGCGACCAGAGACTTGCCTATAAAGTGGACTACGGAGTGAAATTGGCCCTCGTAGTATGCAAACATTTAAAATAAGTTAAATATGTGTCGTTCTGACTTAATTTCAGCCCGGCATTAGTTTCGGCCACCAATTTATGATGTTAGAAAATTAGCTTATTTTTAAAATACAAAAAACCCAGAACAAAAGTAACTGGATGAATGCGGAACAAAGTATTTTTGCAAAATTTTATTCGTGTGATTCTGCATTATCAACATTTTCATATAAAAAATTGCATTTTTCTACTTTTTAAAATTTTTGCTCTGTGTTTAAACTGCATCAAATAAATTTAAAACCAGGCAGTATATAAACTTAAAATAACTTTTATTTAGTGCTCAAAATTGTTAATTTTCATTTATTTTTATTTTTTTCAAAACAGTTTGCAATGCGTTTAACTAACTGCGCATTTTAAGATACTTCATTAATTTCATCCACCTTAAAATTTAGATGAAAAAACCTGCCGTTTTTTTGCGTTAAAATTATCATCGTACTACCGTATTTATAAAGAATGTTTTTACTCGTTTTACTTTTTTGACGTTTTTTGAACAAAAAACAAAAAAAAACACAGGTTATTAAAACTTTTTTTTTAAGGTTTTGACATAATTATTTAAAGTCTTGCTAATAACTATACAAAGGTTGCAAACGGGAAAAATTAAGTTATATCAAGAATATATAAGAGAAGAATGTACAAAAAATCGCACTCATCTGTGTATTCGTTTTGCCAGAATAAAACCCCCGGGGGAGTCTATAATATCGGGGGGTCTATATACTCCCCGGGGGGTCTATACTCCCCGGGGGGGTCTAAATATTATCCCGGGGGGCGACCCCGGGGGAGCATATATCCCTCGGGGGGAGTGTATATGCTCCTCGCAAATGTTAAAAAAAAATTTTTTTGTAGAAACGCGTTGTCGCGGCGCGGTTGTCTCGTCGACTGTAGAAACTGTATTTATTATGTCGCCGAAAAGTAATATGTCGCCCCGGTTTTCCGGCCATTATCACAAAAACAACTGTTTTACAAATCAAAAGTTTAACGTTTAACTTAAAATTTCAATAAAATTTCGATAAAAAGTAAGTTTATCTACTAAATAAACACTATTTTTACATAATAAATACAGTTTTTACAATTAACGAGACAACCGTGCCGCGGCGACGCGTTTCCACAAAAAAAAATTTTTTTTTAAATTTTGGGGGAGCATATAAACATCCCCGGGGGGGTTCACACGCTCCCTCGGGGGGGGTCTATATACTTCCCCCTGGGGCCGCACACTCCGGGGGGTCATACGTCTCCGGAGGGGTCTATACTCCCCGGGGGGGGGTCGACACACTCCCCCGGGGGGGTTTTCATATCCCCCGGGGGGGTTTATTTATTGCAAACCCATGCACGGATGGGTGCGATTTTTTGTATTTAGTGGTACATTCTTCTCTTATATATTCTTGGTTATATGTACCAAGAACAATACCTAAGAATAAATGCTAACCTTTTAAAAATTTTAATTGTTCGTTCCCAAATAGTTATAGCCAGTTTTTTTTTAGGTGGCTGAAGCCTAGGCTCGCGCCTTAATTTCGGTTACTATAAAAACAAAACTTTAAACTTTTCACCGGATGTTTAAGTGTAACTGAAGTTTTAAAAATTTTGTAAATCTGAAAAATAACAAAAATAGCTATTGTTTCATTTTTAGTACCAAATCTTAGGTCGATTGCAGATAAACGATAAAAAACTTATCCAAAAAAAATAAAAAAGGTGGCCGAAATTAAGTCAGATACCCTAATTGTCTCAACAATTACAAAACAGGAAGATTTTTTCATATAGTCGTTTTCTCCTCCTGATTGATTTTTACTGAGTGTATTAATTGCTTCAGAAAAAACGCTGCAGGAACAATGTTTAAATTGTATAATAGAAAATATGTCCACCATATTGTTTAAAATTTGAAAAAAGTGCTAAAAAATTGTTCAAGTGTTAAGGCTAAAAATACAACTTTGTTATTTATAAAGGGAGAAGTGGATTATGTAAGTTTAGAATAAATATATATCATCACAATATTCATTTTTTAGGGGTATGAGACATGGTAACAGGAATCCTGAAAAATACATTCCAACGTATAGGCAGTACAACTTCGGATAAGGAATTCTGGAACTAAACTATGTATAAATCTTATGTTATATTATAAGTTCTCAATATTATTGATATATTCAAAATTTAAAAACGTTCCAAAGTTTTTTCCACGCGAGTGTGGGAAAAATAGATAAAAAAATAAATAAATAAAATAAACAAATAAGTCAATTAATAAATAGATAAAAATAGATAATACCCACTGGCTTGTGGCTACCGAATACGCTCTTAGGGCTTGTTCAATGAAAGTGACATGACAAATGACAACGCGTTGTTTTAACCCTTAGATTGTCATTTTGTCACTCCGGTGCCACTGCAGGCTTTAAAATCTGCTGTATGTAAAAAATCCGCGCCGATGAGATAAACATCCGTGTGGAGTGGTTGCAAATCGTTGCTAAGGGATTGGGACACGAGGGTACTGAACTATATTTGACGAGTTTTTATTATTAAATTGCATTATATTTAAGCAAGAAAAAATGTTATTGATGAACTACAAAAATTTGGGTTCGCGGTCCCGCCGCAAAATCAGAATTCGTTAAGAAACCAAGAAATTTTTACCAAATTTTTTTGGAAACCGGAGATTAAACAACAATATTCAAACAATTTCGAATAACTTTCGTCAACTTCTGATCCTTAAAAATCAATTTTTTCAAAAGAAATTTAAGTTTTCAAACGGATTTCTTAAAATCATTGGGAATTTGTTATGGAAAATTAATAAATTTTTATGGGGAATTCAAACGTCACCCACCAGAAACATTTACATATTAGTAGTGTGTCCCGGAGTCCAATTTTCAAAGCTCCGGAGAACATGCTGGTAAATTATTATCGTCATTGCTAACGAAAACGTGCGTTATTTTTCGCATTTTATTAATTTGCATAATTGCTACCGTATATTTAAACGCGGGAAAGATTTATGTCTAACCATATCAATCTGTTTGTTTGGCTGATGGTCCCCGCGCACATAAGAAACCGTACGCGCAAATTTCATTGTAAACAGGCAATTGCGTTTTCTATTTTACCGCCATAAAAAAACTACCAACAGCGCCAAAATTTTTTCAACCACTCGGAATATTTGGGGTGAATTTTCCAAAACAATGTAACATGAAAAAATATCAAAATAGTGCTAAATTGGTAAATATTTTTTAATTTTAATTTACGTGCACCAAAGATTTAAACTGCAAGTGAAACTTTTTGACGACCCAATTCAAAACGACATTAAAAATTTTACCAACCGCTTTGTTTAAGTTTTAAAGAAATGCACACAAAAACTTTTTGTGTGGCATACAATGACGATTACAATTTAGTAATTATAACTTTTTTTAAGGGTTATGGTTTTGTACCGGTTCTGCCGTAGAAAAAGCTTTATAAATAAACATATTTTTACAATTTTTGCCAAGCTGCATAATAAATAACCAAGCAATAAAACGAAATTAAATGAGAAAAACGGTTAAATTAACTTCCATCAAAATAACAATTGATGTAAAACACGCTGCTTCAATAGTAATATAATCATTATTTTGTTAGAAATTAATAATTATTTTTAATGTAATCAGTGAATGCGAGTTCTTTTTTCTCTGCTTGTCTGGGGCGGGTCCACTAAACGCGTGCTGACTAGGTGCTATCTTAGCACGTTGTTTAAAACTCATGTTAATGTTTTAATTTCTGGGTTTTTTCTTGAAAAATCTAACAGAACTTTTTGTTTACATGGCACAAACTGATATTTTATGAATTTTATACATAATTGTTGTATATACAAAACTATTAAAGCAATAACCCCTAGTTACGGGTTAGCAAAACTACTAATAACGGTTTAAGGCTTTATTAAATTTTATTTGAAACAAAAATGCATAAAACACTTTAAATATTAATTTATTCTGTCTAAAAAAAGAGTCCCATAAGTTTTCTTACGAAAAAACCCAGAAATTAAAACATTAACAAGAGTTTTAAACGACGTGCTAAGATAGCACCTAGTCAGCACGCGTTTAGTGGACCCGCCCCTGCTGGCTATCATACGGGTAAACCGTTTCGGTTACACTTTTTTCTTGGAGACCAATTTTCTAACAACTGGTTTTTTACATGGTCTTGTGGGCCCACCAGTTTCGTGAATAAAAAAGAGGAATATTGCCAGTATTGAGCTGTTTTGTTTTTAATGATTTTATTAAATTATTCTTGTAGTTTCCATTTTTTCGTTCTGAAGTTTATCATTTTCGTAATCTGTCTATGTTATATTTGAAAATACTTATATAATTTTGTGTTGATTTTTTTTCGATGTAATTACTGATGATAAATTACGTGAAATCCGAAACGTCTTATGTATGTAACAAATGTTTTATCTCTAGTTTTTTTGTGATTATTAAAAAAGACAATGGCAACATAAAGACAGAAAAAATATATGTAAATACAAACTAAACTTATTTTGGTACCTCTTTTGTATTGTAGGTATCCGAAACCAAGTGGGTGTAAATGTGTTTAAGTCGTTTTCCAACTCCATAGGCTTGATTTTTACCCCACTAAAAAAGCAAAAAATGTCAATGCATAAATCTCACGTAAAAAAAGTTATGACTGTTTTTTAAAACTAAAAATTAATTGCATAAATATATTTTAAGTATTCGTTATAGTAAGCTTGCAAAACGTTGTTGGCTTCAGTTGCAGTTTTGCCATTTTTGTACAAAAAATATATAATGGCTTGCCACACATTAAGAAAACCGCTCATCTTTAACAACAAAAGTGTGTGTTTAGCAATGATTATAGGACACGATGATACTGGACACGATACTAGACAAGAGGGTACTGGATGCGAGGGTGCTGGACACGAGGTACTGGACACGAGGGTACTGAGCTGAGAAAAAAATACGTTTGCCATAAATATGTAAATTTTTTAGATTGAATGAGCTGAATTAAATTTTACCTTTGAACACGCAGACAGTTAAACGTTACATAAGTCGTTTCGTTTTTAATTATGCACCTACCTAGCATTACAAAAATTGGGTCGGCGGTCTCAGCACAAAACGAAATTCCTCTCAAATTAAATTTTTTTGTTGTATTATTTTTGAAATTAGAAATATTACAAATTACAAAACATCTATTTGAGAAATTTTGACGTGCTTTTTTTGTAATAAATTAAAACATTAAGCCTGGTTCATACTTATGTGATTGTAAAATTATTGTAATTGTTGCGTAACTTATTGTAACTTATGTAATTATTGTAAATGTATGCGAAAATTATTCTAATTGAAAAAAACAGTCTTAGGTTAGTTAACTTTAAAGGCTGGTTCATACTTATGTAAAAACGTCCAAAGTAGACAAACACAGCGTATAAACGCATGTAAAAACGTTCATTAGACTTTGTCCAAAGGACGTTTTTACATAAGTATGAACCAACCTTTACAGAACAGAATGCCTTTTCTTCTGGTTAACCGAAATAAATTTGCACATGAAAAGCCTTATTAATGCTAAAATAGCTCTAAATAAAGGTCAGAAGTTGACGAAAGTTATCGAAATTGTTTGAATATTGTTGTTTAATCTCCGGTTTCCAAAAAAATTTGGTAAAAATTACTGGTTTCTTAACGAATTCTGATTTTGCGGCGGGACCGCGAACCCAAATTTTTGTAGTTCATCAATAACATTTTTTCTTGCTTAAATATAATGCAATTTAATAATAAAAACTACGTACAATATAGTTCAGTACCCTCGTGTCCCAATCCCTTAGCAACGATTTGCAACCACTCCACACGGATGTTTTATTCATCGGCGCAGGGATTTTTACATAGCAGATTTTAAAGCCTGCAGTGGCACCGGAGTGACAAAATGACAATCTAAGGGTTAAAACAACGCGTTGTCATTTGTCATGTCACTTTCATTTGAACAAGCCCTAAGAGCGTATTCGGTAGCCACAAGCCAGTGGGTATTATCTATTTTTATCTATTTATTAATTGACTTATTTGTTTATTTTATTTATTTATTTTTTTATCTATTTTTCCCACACTCGCGTGGAAAAAACTTTTGGAACGTTTTTAAATTTTGAATATATTGTCAATAATATTGAGAAC
The DNA here is from genome assembly GCA_030248175.1 of Microlaimidae sp. YZB2_3. NCBI lineage: Eukaryota > Metazoa > Nematoda > Chromadorea > Desmodorida > Microlaimidae > Microlaimidae sp. YZB2_3. The sequence continues at coordinate 2,675 of JASAMX010023350.1, read as the reverse complement.
TTATAATATAACATAAGATTTATACATCCGTTAATTCCAGAGGTCCTTCTGTTCCGAAGTTGTACTGCCTATACGTTGGAATGTATTTTTCAGGATTCCTGTTACCATGTCTCATACCCTAAAAAATGAATATTGTAGGTGCGATTATATATTTATTTCTAAACTTACATAATCCACTTTCTTCCCTTATAAATAACAAAGTTGTATTTTTAGCCTTAACACTTTGAACAATTTTTTAGCACTTTTTTCAAATTTTAAACAATATGGTGGACATATTTTCTATTATCCCGGATTTAGAACATTGTTCCTAGCATTTTTGCTGAAGCAATTAAAAATACACTCAGTAAAAATCAGATCAGAGAAAACGACTATATGAAATCTTCCTGTTTTGTAATTGTTGAGACAATTAGGGTAGCTGACTTAATTTCGGCCACCTTTTTTTATTTTTTTGGATAAGTTTTTTCTGGTTTTTCCAATCGACCTAAGATTTGGTCTAAAAATGAAACGATAGCTATTTTTGTTATTTCAGTGCAAAATTTTAAAACTTCAGTTACACTTAAACATCAGTGGAGGTTTAAAGTTTTGTTTTTATAGTAACCGAAATTAAGGCGCGAGCCATTAACTTCAGCCACCTAAAAAAAAAACTGGCTATAACTATTGCCAAAACGAACAATTAAAATTTTTAAAGGTTGCACATTTATTCTTAGGTATTGTTCTTGGTACATATAACCAAGAATATATAAGAGAAGAATGTACCACTCAATACAAAAAATCGCACCCATCCGTGCATCGGTTTGCCATAAATAAACCCCCCCGGGGGAGTATATAAACCCCCCCGGGGGAGTATATAGACCCCCCCCGGGGGAGTATATAGACCCCTCCGGGGGAGTATATAGACCCCCCGGGGGAGTATATAGACCCCCCGGGGGAGTATATAGACCCCCCCGAGGGAGCATATAAACCCCCCCGGGGGAGTTTATATGCTCCCCCAAAATTTAAAAAAAAATTTTTTTTGTGGAAACGCGTCGCCGCGGCGCGGTTGTCTCGTTAATTGTAAAAACTGTATTTATTATGTAAAAATAGTGTTTATTTAGTAATAAAGTTATTTTTTATCGAAATTTTATTGAAATTTCCGTTAAACGTTAAACTTTTGATTTGTAAAACAGTTGTTTTTGTGATAATGGCAGGAAAACCGGGGCGACATATTACTTTTCGGCGACATAATAAATACAGTTTCTACAGTCAACGAGACAACCGCGCCGCGGCGACGCGTTTCCACAAAAAAATTTTTTTTTAACTTTTGGAGGAGCATATACACTCCCCCCGGGGGGGTTTATATGCTCCCCCGGGGGGAGTATATAGACCCCCCCGGGGAGTATATAGACCCCCCCGGGGAGTATATAGACCCCCCGGGGGAGTATATAGACCCCCCCGGGGGTTTATTTATGGCAAACCGATGCACAGATGGGTGCGATTTTTTGTACATTCTTCTCTTATATATTCTTGATATAACTTAATTTTTCCCGTTTGCAACCTTTTATAGTTATTAGCAAGACTTTAAATAATTATGTCAAAACCTTAAAAAAAAGTTTTAATAACCTGTGTTTTTTGTTGTTTTTTGTTCAAAAAACGTCAAAAAAGTCAAACGAGTAAAAACATTCTTTATAAATACGGTAGTACGATGATAATTTTAACGGAAAAAAACGGCAGGTTTTTTCATCTAAATTTTAAGGTGGATGAAATTAATGGAATCTTAAAATGCGCAGTTAGTTAAACGCATTGCAAACTGTTTTGAAAAAAATAAAAATAAATGAAAATTAACAATTTTGAGCACTAAATAAAAGTTATTTTAAGTTTATATACTGCCTGGTTTTAAATTTATTTGATGCAGTTTAAACACAGAGCAAAAATTTTAAAAAGTAGAAAAATGCAATTTTTTATATGAAAATGTTGATAATGCAGAATCACACGAATAAAATTTTGCAAAAATACTTTGTTCCGCATTCATCCAGTTACTTTTGTTTTGGGTTTTTTGTATTTTAAAATAAGCTAATTTTCTAACATCATAAATTGGTGGCCGAAACTAATGCCGGGCTGAAATTAAGTCAGAACGACACATATTTAACTTATTTTAAATGTTTGCATACTACGAGGGCCAATTTCACTCCGTAGTCCACTTTATAGGCAAGTCTCTGGTCGCTTTCGGTGCTTCGGATAAGTGAATGATGCAGCAGGCCACCACGGTTTGCCACAACCACGCCATGCTCCGCAGCTGTGAATTAAGTGTGGCCAAATCCGGGTTTTCTAAACTTGTCAACGCCTTATTGAAAATCACGCAATTATTGTTAATATTATTTTTTAGACATCAGTTTTTCAAAAAAAAGCAATATTATAATCACTCTATTATCGCACAGTTAAGGCTGGTTCATACCGGAGTGATAATTGAAAAGTGACAACGTGTTCACACCGCAGCGATAAGTGACAGTGTAACTGTGTAACCGCGCGCAACACGCGTTGTCACTTATGTATCACGAGTCAAGCGGGTAAACTTTTTTTATTTCATTTTGTTTTGAACTCCACTTGCCCTATTTGAATTTTCAACCTACATTATTTAGATTAGACCCAAAAATTGATTACCCAAGCTTCAATAATACAAACACACTTTCTTCTACGCC
>JASAMX010023348.1:0-17062 GCA_030248175.1 Microlaimidae sp. YZB2_3 | reverse complement strand
ATTTAGAAACGTTTGTTTAAAAGTCCCTTTTAAGGGAGAATCTGAGACGGAGCAGTAGCCAAGTGGTTAGAGCTTCGAACTCGGATTCCTGATTCGAACACGGAGCTCTAGGATCGAGTTCCCCTGGGAAATATTTTTAACCTCACAAATTTTTTTTTTAATTTTTAACTTTTTAATTAAAAAAAAGCGTTCATTATTCAATACTGTATTCAACCCCGAGTACGTGTTTTGAGGTGGTTTTGAGGTAAAACCGCTATATAGTCAGAATGCCCCCCAAGGGAGGGGGTCGCAACCCCCCTAGTGCCCCCCGGGAGTCGAATTTAAAAATGGAGGTCGGATTCGTCATCAGGACTTCCGAAAACCCCCAAGTACATGTTTTGGGGAAAATTAGCGAAATTTTTGCAACTGTATCGTTCTACCTTAAACAAGGAATTCAAAATCCCCCATACAAAACTGCGATTTGTACCGATTTTTTGACCAAAACTTTAAAATTTTTTTAAAATATAGCTTTTAATGTTTGGACTTGTCCGCAGTTTTTTTTTTCAATTCAAAGTTTTCAAAGTTTTACTCCAGGTTTAGGAGTTCGGCTCTAAAGTCCCTTAATTTTTTATGAATTTTCTGAACACAAAACTTACGTTACGGCTCCAAAGTCCCTCCAATACGGCTCTAAAGTCCCATACTAAGGCTCTAAAGACCCTCGGCTCTAAAGTCCACTCGCTCCGGCTCTAAAGTCCCGTTACCGTCCGTACATGTGTTTCCCATGAATACATGAACTACTGTATAAATGGACTGATACTTTTTTTGAATAGGGTTATTTTACGGTACTCTCGCCGTTATGTGATGCTTTGAATTTATGTTTTATAAACGTTAAAAACTGCACAAAAGTATACATTTTTATTTGATAACCAAAAAAAAACACGTTATTTAAAGAAAAATAGTCTTAAAATTAAAAGCGAAAATAGTGAAAAAAGCTCATTTTGTATAAAGCTTCTGGGTCTGTCTCTTTAATATCTGGAAAACGGCTAATGAGCGCCAATCGGCATAGTTATATCCATATCCGCCATAAATAAATGCATATATGTAAATGCAAGATTTTCCTTATCTCGATGGAAGTGTTATACTGCACTAATACCATAAATCCTTATTGATTTAAGTCTTAAAGCTCAAATTCATGCTTTCAATCAATCTTTGTGACCATTTTTATAAGTTTATGTTATTTTATTTTATTTATATTCAATAGGTACATTTTATATAAAATTTTTAAATTTAATTCATCTCGACGGGTGCTGGTGGGGGCTTATCCATGCAAGAAAGTGGTCCTTATTTTCAGTGCCCGTTGAGGCTAACTCGGTTTTACTCCACTATTTTTACTCAACTCCTTTTTTAAGCTTAAGCCTATGCGTTCCTAAGCCTAAGCAAAGCCTAAAAACAACCTAAACTTTAACAAATAGCTGCGCCCAGAAAGTTTAGGTTGTTTTTTAGGCTTTGCTTAGGCTTAGTAACGCGTAGGCTTAAGCTTAAAAAAAGAATGGAGTAAAACGGAGTTAGCCCCCATCAAGGATTTTCTTAATTTTACATTTTTTTCTTAATAAAAAAACATCGACAGTATAAATAAACGACCTAAAACCATCGTAAAATTATTGGTGTTTTATAAAAAGAGCTCTATATTTCAGTTATTTAAACACGTAAAAACCAGGGTAGCCAGGTCTAAAATGAAAAAAAAGCTATTTTTTTGAGAAAAAGGGGCAAAAGGGGCTATTAAAATTTTCAAAAGATGTAAAAATTTAAAAAAGGGCTGTTTTTGGAGCAAAAAGAGGATATTTTTAAGAACACTAACAATTTGAAAAAAACCGAAGGAAAGAAACATTGATTGATTTGAGGACACAGGACACAGGACACCTATGAAGACACGGATAGCGCTATTATTAAGTAGATTTACAGTTTATACTCGATCACTGATATGACTTTTGTATAGATCGATTTGTTGGTGATCACTTAATTTTGTTGTCAATTATTTGCACATTATTTTGTTAAAAGTGTGGTATTTTAATATATTTTCTCTGCTTTTTCCCTGAAAATGTTTTTATTATAGTTTTTTAAGTAACTAAATTCAAAGTTTATTCATAAAAATAACATGTAGTAAACATAACCTTAGTAATACAGAAAATGTTTCGCAGAAAATAAGTTAATAGAACAAAAATTCAGTGCTTAAAAACCAAAAAAATATGATAATCATTACTAAAGCCAGCCGGTACCAGCAAACTAGTAATGTCCCTACAAACCAATATCATACTTTGGAGCTTCTGCCATTTAGAGACCTCTGGAGGTTCAGGGCTTCACCCTTTAAATGAGCAATTTAAATTATATTGTAAATTATTCTATCCAAATTTTTATAATATTTAGTAAGTTTTACAAAAATTTAGTTTACATACTAATTTTTGAAAAAATAGTCTATGAAATTACTCTTTACTTATTTACGAAAATCAATACTACTGCAGAGCTCCAAGCTCCACAGCCTCTGCGTCTGCGGAACTCCGAAAAGGGGAACTCCGCTTTGAGCTTCGGCTCTAGAAACATCTTTATTATAAACTCTTTTTTCCACAAGAATTTAATTTTCAAGTAAAATCGAACACAGGAAACGTTAATAAGGTCTAAGGTTTTTTTTTTTGCAAAAAAGTAACCAAAGAAAAAGCATAAAGCAATAAATATTTGAGATGTTCTTTAATAGACCCTTATGGTGGCTATCCGTTGGAAGTTTAAAACACACACATATACAAATCGAGCATCCAAAGTCCGGTGAATAAAAAACTTACTAAAAACATGCTATAAATGGTTATTGTATTTTAAACTAAATACTATTAAATTAAACTAAACAAAAAAATTATTTATATAATATGTTTCCTGCAAAAATATGCTGCAATATTTATGTTTTTATTGTTTTATTGTATTTTTATACAAATATTTAAATAAATTCTAAAACTTTGAAAACATGCAAAATTATGCCAGAATTAAGCTGTGAAATAATAAATTTAAAATCGAACTGAACTAAAAATTAAATTATTTTGTGTTTAAATAGGTTATTATATTTGCATTTAAACTGTTTTATTTGACTAAAATTCAATTTTTGACCTATAAACGTGTAAATATTTTATAACATGCAAAAACATGCAAAAACATGCCAGAAACAAGCTGTAAAATAACACAATTAAAATCAAATAATAAACTAAAAAAATTTGTTGTATGTGTAAATAGGTTGATATATTTGCATTTCTGTGTTTTATTTAATCAAAACGCAAGTGTTAACCCATAAACGTGTGAAATTTCAAAAACATTCTGAACACATGCAAAACCTGCAAAAACATGCCAGAAAACATTCCAACTTCCTTGCGCCACAATTTTTCTTAAATCAGTGCAAAAATAAAGACCACACATATTTCATAGTATTTTAAGCTATTTAGAGCAGTATTTAAGCAGTTAAAAAGTTTACAACTTTAATATTAATCAATTAAATAAAATCAAAATCTTTTTATTGCATACCAAAACACTTTTTTAAATTTAACATTTTAAACTTGTGAAACTTTTTATAAGCATAACTGTGGTAAAACCTTTTTAAATACACACAAAACAAAAAAAAAATATTTTTTAAACAAATATGTTTTAATTTTAAATTTGAAAAATTTTGGCCGCATAACAGTTTAGCGGGCCATACAATAATAGCTACTATACAGATTGTAATTTCACACTAAAAACATTTTGTAAATAAACACAGAACAAATAATTTTTTTAATGAGGTTAAGTTTAAATTTTAAAAAAGCTGCTGAGGTTTAATTTTTTTAAATTTTAAATGTATAAAATTTGGGCAGCATATATAACAGCTTAGGGCATATACGGGCATTGGGGAGTGAATGGAAGGTCATTACGTCCCACTTTGCCATGCCATAAAATCTGTCTTACTTTGCCAGCAATTGTCTTACTTTGCCAGCAGTCTTAGTTAGTCATCAAATTGGTATCTAAACTTTGCCATCACGTCGGTCTCACTTTGCTATTAAAATCGTTTTTACAGAAATAGGTCATTTCACAGAAATAAATCATTAAAAATGATTTTAAAACGCCAAAATGATAATATATTTGGAAATCTTAATAAAATTAAACAAAACTAAACAGTTTAAAATTAGCTTGGCATTCAATTCTAACAAATCTCAATGACATTTTCGTACAAAGGTTTAATTTTCGACTTATTTCTAAATTTTACACCCTAGTCAAAATCTATTGTTCTAAACGGAAGGTATCCCCTGCGCATCAAAGGACACCGCGCGCACTAAGGGAAGCCCGCATTTATGTCTAATAACGCGCCGTGCCTTTCTAATAACCCGCCCGCGCGGCATTCTTTTAGCCATATTCCCACCTTCATTTTGAAGCCCTGTTTTGCCGCTGCTCCTCCCACAACCTATCCCACGGAGCAAAACATATATGTCGTGATCACGAATACTATATGACATTTTAAAGCTAAAAAAATTCTAAGGTGTAACTTTGTTTTTTTAGTTTGTATGTTTGTGTTTAAATTTTGTAATATGTATATTTTTACATTTTTTTAATATTAGTGTGAGCTTCGTTCTAAAGTGTTTTGCTATTTTTATGCATAAGTTTTCATTTTAATAAGTATTTTAGTTTAAGTAAATGGTGTTTAGCGTGTTAGCTGCTTAAAGAACTTTTTACTTAGACACATTTAACAAGCCCATAGGAAATCTACTTGTTGAAATTACTTAAATTTTACTTAAATTAGTTTAAGTATTTGTAGGAAAAAATCCGAGTAAGGGTAAAAGTAAAAGTAAGTGAAATTTAACCCTTTGGTATTCATTCCCCTGCAAAACCGCAGAAGGGATTTCACGCCACTTCTGCTCAATGGTAAACTTCGTCAACGATCGTCGAGAGCCACAGAGTTTAACAAACTGCAGCACTGACGCAATATACCTTTTGCAGATTTGCAGCGGTTTTTGGATGAAAAAAAATCCCTAAGGGTTAAAAGTCGAGCAAACGTAAAAGTAATAAAACATTCGTTATACTTTTATTTGTTTAAGTAAAAGTAAATGTAACTTTTTACAATAGAAGTATATACTTTTCGTAAGTATTACAATAATATTCATGTTTAAAACAATATTATACTTAATCCCATTTAACGATTCTTATACTTTGAAAAAATGCTCCACAAATACAGCTGGAGTTAAAGCAGGGATGGTTATACGGGGAGTATGTTATTGTGATTAAAAAACCAAAACGTGTTAAAGGAACTAAAATCAAAATTGGATGCCCATATAAAAAAATTATTTGACAATAGCCAAATTTCTTTATATTAAAGTAAATCGAATATGTTGATAATTAAAGAAATGTAACTCTAAATCTAAAAAATGCTAGTCTTTAAGAATATTATTTTGAAGAAACATCTTTTTTAGAACTTCACTTACATGCTTCTATTCAAAATTTTTCAGTCTGAACATACAGGAGTGGTTAAAACGCAGCTTTTTTTTAAAGACTTAAAAGCTTTTTGTTTTTTAAAAGCTTTTTGTTAGAAGACTTTTAAAGCTTCATTACCATTTTTTAAAATCAAAAAATACTTTTTATTTTCGTAAGAGGTAAAATAATAAAATTATTCCGAGTACAAGCGACTATGTTCGCTTTCTAGCTTGTTTCAAGTTGTTGGCTTTAGTTATTTAAATCAGCTACCTTATTTTTTTAGCAAAAACTCATAAAATCAATGTCACGTGAACTTTTGCAATAAAATTGTTGTTGTGGTTTTGCACTACTTTTTTGTAATTTCTCGAGATTTATCAAAAACATATGGCCCAAGAAAATTTCCAATTATATACATTAAGTTTTTAAATGAAATTTGCAAGAAAAAACGAAACATTTCTAACGCACGCAACTTTCTGTACATATACCACTGATTTCTTACGCAGAGATTTTTCTTGCTGTCAATACCCTTTTTTTGTGTAGTGTTTTTCACGCAAAAGTGTAAGAAAAGTTCTTATATGCCCTGCAAAACACTAACACTGTGTTAAAAATTGCGTTAAGAATTAATTTAAAAAAACAACAGTGCGCCTATGAAACAGAAGAAAACGGCGGGGGTTTTCAGCATTAAAGTAGCACAAATTCAAATTTTCAGCAAATTTTTTGTTTAAAAATTAGGTTTTCACCATTTTTGGGTTATATATATGCTTACTTTTATTAAAAATAAAATTACAAAAACCTTAAACTAAATTAGCAATTTTTTTAAAAAATATAGCTCAAAGATATTTTTTACTGGAATTTCTATTTAAATACCTATCACTTTTACTGATATTCATAAAATTTTAGACCAGGTTTATACGAACTGGGTCCGTAACTTTTGGCAAGAAAACTCTGGAACGGGTGGTACACCTTTTAGACTGTGTCCAGTATTTAATTTCGTTAATTTTCGACACATACTAATTGATTTTTAATCAAATTTGATTCAAAAAATTTTTCAAAATTAAATACAAACAGTTCATACTAATTTTTTGTTTAAAAAATTCAAGTTTGGTGTCTTTTGGGTTGTATAAAAATATTAAACTCGCTAAAAAAAGTGGGCTCTAATATTTATTGTATACGTCTCATAAATAGCTTTCTATTTTCAAACCCTAATCTTGTAAATAAAATCGATAAAATGGTTTTTAATGCTCAAGATGTCTTCAAATTTTGAGAAACACGACTTATGATTAAAATAAAGAATCTTATTAAAATAGAATTTTAATAAAATCGTAAAATATAAATAATAATTGTCTTCCTATTGAAGCGATTACATTAGCTCTCTAAATAAAATTTTATATATTTATCACTGTCTAAAATTGTAAAAAGTGCTTTAAAATTTGTATTCTTAGGGGTCCTTACCCGGTTTGCCCCGGTTGATTTGACAGCTAAATTGCCCGGGCTAGGGCCGGGGCAGGGGTCGAAGTAGAAAAAAAGTACTGGGGCAAGCCGGGACCGGGACCGGGGCCTCAGTCGATCTCTAGTATGCATTTTTCCACAAAGTATATGCATACGAATGCATATACTCGATCGATTTTTTCTATATAACCGACATATAACGGTCGAAATTTTATATAAATAAAGTAAAAATAAGACCTATTTTTAAGTAAAAGTAAGAGTAAAATTATAATAAAAGTAATTTCGCAATGGAGCAAAACGTCAATTTTTGGAACTCTAGAGCTCCGTTCTAAAGTGTTTTGCTATTTTTATGCATAAATTTTCATTTTAATAAGTATTTTAACGAACTTTTTTTAGACACAGTTAACAAGCCGATAGGAAATCTACTTGTTGAAATTACTTAAATTTTACTTAAATGAGTTTAAGTGTTTGTAGGAAAAAATCCGAGTAAGGGTAAAAGTAAAAGTAAGTGAAATTTAACCCTTTGGTATTCATTCAAATAACACCTAAAATAAAAGTAAGAATATAATATTACCCAAACAAATGTCCTGTTTTACAATAAACTTTCATAGAAAAACTCACACATGAGCGAATTAAATAGTATTTATTACCGATTTCTGCTAATTTTTTATACGCAGCGATTTTGTAAACGTCTCAACAAAAAAATCAAGTGAGTGTGGTATACAAAATATCGCTGTGCGAGAAAATTTTTATTGACTGCACAGAAAGTAGCTTGCGCTGAAAAGTAAGATGTGCCTAATTTTTCTTTAAATTTAGTTAAAAAATTTACTGTACGAAAATTCTCTTGGGTTATATATTTTGATATAAACAATGATATTATAATAATTCTAATATTTATTGTATTAGTCTCATAAATAGATTTCTATTGTCAAACCCTAATCTTGTAAATAAAATCGATAAAATGGTTTTTAATGCTCAAGATGTCTTCAAATTTTGAGAAAAACTATTTTTACTATTTGAATAAAGGAGGAGGTTCCGAGCTCTATCCGGGTCGCCGAAAGCCAAAACCTACCCCAAAAGTGACAGGAGAGGGGTTAGTTTTGCTTAGCGTATGTTTTGCTTAGGCTTAGCTTAGATTTTGCTTGGGGTTAGGTTTACTTAGTCTTAGATTTTGTTTAGGCTTAGATTTTGCTTAGGCTTAGGTTTTGCTTAGGCTTAGGCTTAGCTTAGATTTTGCTAATGCTCAGAGGTTTTTCTTAGGCTTAGACTTAGCTTAGCTTTTGTTTAGACTTAGTTTTCGCTTAGGCTTCTAGGCTTTAGGATTGAGTTTTGCTCAGACTTAAGTTTTGCTAAGACTTAGCTTAAGCTTAGCTTAGGTTTTGCTTAGGCTTAGCTTAGTCGCTGATTTTATTTACCGTTTTTGGGGTAGGTTTTGGCCCTTCTCATCCAGGTCGACTTTCTGGACATTTGGATCCTAATATGAGATTTAGATTTATTATATGAACATAAAAATAAATAATATCGAAGCTGGTGTTTTTATCGGAAAAAGTGCGGCTATAATTTTTATGTTTTGAAAGTTCATTGTGATAATAGAATGTGCCTGTCGAAAGTTAATACAAACTACAAAGTATCGTTTAACACAAATTTTTGTATTCATATTCAAGTGTTTTTTCTTAAAAAAGATAAAATAATGCCACAAAAATTAAAATAATTATGTCATAAATAATTCATAAAAAATATAAAAATTTATTATAAGTTCGGTAAATCAGTAATAGGGATACGGATATACAGATAGGACAATAAAATTGGCATTTTGTAACAGGGCACTTTCTTGATTTAAATGAAAAAATAAAAAGTGACAATTCTGTGTGGTAGTTTTATTTTATTTGGACAATTGATAATACAATCAAAAAAATGCTGTTAACCTATGAATTTTATTCGTAAAAAACCCGAATATTTGCAAAAAAAAACGCATAAACGAGTGATTAAAAAACTTGATAAAAGTAAATTTTAGTTTTAAAATTCATATGGTTTATGTGTTTCAATAGCAAATTCGTTAAAATAAATAAAAAATGGCTTTAAAGCTCCCTTGGATGTTTATTAGCAAAATTACGCTATTTAATGTTATTTAAAACAACGCCGTCAAAGGTCAAAGGCTCTAAAGTCCATATTTTCTGGCGCTTTGGTCCTAAAAAGTCAGACTCTTAAAGGTGCGGTGCGGAGTCAAACTTTTTGTCTTCGATTTTGAAAATTTTTTGTGAAAACCTTACTCCTGCCCTCAATAGCCCACAAACTTTTTTTCGACAAAATATCTTTGGTGGTTCAGGAGTTATGACCCTCCCCCCAAAAAAATGGCGTTTTTCGACCATTCTGTACGTGAAAAATTGCTAAATGACTATATCGATTTAAGTTACAAGTTATATACTCTGAGAAAGCGGCTAATTTTTTACTTTAATTTTATACCTTGATCTTTAAGATTGGTGCAGTATTTGTCAAGATATTGCGTTTTTCGCACAAAAAACCCTCGATTTTTTCGCTAAAAATACGAAGTGAAGAAAAGAAAGGTTGGGCAAACTTCAAAAAAGCACTGCCGTCGTTTGGTGTTTTTAACGAAAAAATTGCGGTTTTTTTTGTACGGAAAAAGCAATGTTTTGACAAATATTGCACCAATCTTAACGATCAAGGTATCAAATTAAAGTAGAAAGTAACCGCTTTCTTTGAATGTATAATTTGTAACATAAATCGTTATACCCATTGAGAAATCTGTCACGTACAGAAATATCAAAAAACACCATTTTGGGGGGTCATACCTCCTGAACCACCTGAACCGCTTGTAATAAAGTTCTGGACAGTTTCGAACTTGAGTAGCAATATTTTTTAAATTTTGTTTCTAAAAAGTATTGTGGTTGAAGAACCATTAACAAACTTAAAAGTTTTATTTTTAATTAATATAGGTAAACGATTTTGTTTTTAAAATTTTTAACAACCCTGTTTTTAGATTGTTTAACACTCTTTTAACCTAAGGCCGCTCAATAAATTATATTGTGCAACAGAAAAATTTGCAAATCTTTTATTAATACATAAAAATTGCAAATTCATATTCAAGCACTTTTCCATGTTATGTATGTACGTGTGTTTAAAATTCGTAAAAACTACTTAATTTTTTTCATAAAAGATCATTTTGTTTTTGTTCCTTTTGCTTAACACGGTTTTGCCATATAATTTTTTCATATATGAAATTCACGCGTTTTCACGCATTTTTCTATTTAAACCGCAATATTGTTTGCTTGTTTTGCTTATACAATGAAAGCGTTTATGTAAAAACCGTAATATTTTTCATTGATTTTTTTAACAATGCGCGCGTTCCCATACGTTTTTTTTCTTAAGAGAGCTGCAACCGGTGACGGGGTTGTGGATCGAACACAACAGAGGTGGCTACCTCGCTACCTCGCTACTACCTCGCGGTGGCAATGCCACCGGTGGCATTGCCACCTCAGTTTTAACCGGGCTTAATTAAAGCTTTACAATAATTTAACAAAAATGTTTATTAAAAAAGGATAAAATTTTGCCCATAAGAAGCGACATATTTTTTGTACTTGCATTTGCTTGCACCCGCAGTAAACCTAAATTTAACAGGATTTTCATGTAATTTGGGATAACTAAAAAGATATCGTAATTTTTCGTGAATTTTTGAAACTGTACAATTAAAATATGCACACATTTTAATATGCTCATTAATAATATCTATTTTTGATTTATTTTAAATCGGCTTACATACTTCATTACCATCGATAGACCATCCATTTTATGTTTTAGTCAAACCTAATTCTTTGCAAAGAACTAGTGCATACAGTTTTTTGCATACAAAACATAGTTATTGCTTGCTTTATCTACTTGTGTGACAATAAAGTTTTTTGTAAGACATTAATTCCGGCGAGCCTGGCTCGCCGGGTACTGTGATCGGATGGTCAAAAAACGTAATCTTACTTACTTTTTTTGGATCAGCTATAACTTGAGACTAAATAGATTATTAGACATGAATTTTTGTATACATATGTAATGGTTAATGCGCTATTTATTGGTAATAATTGTTTTGATGCGGCGCAAAGCGCTGCGGCGTAAAGCGCCGCCGCGTGACAAAAACAGGAATAACTTTTGACTATATTAGACATATCAACATAAAGTTTGGTATACATATGTAATCAATAATGGGCTATCGATTGATGATACTTAATTTTGATGCGGCGCAAAGCGCTGCGGCGCGAAGCGCCACCGCGTTAAAAAAACAGTAATAACTCTTGACTAAATAGACTTATCAACATGAAATTTGGTATATATCTATATATATATATATATATATATATATATATATATATATATATATACCAAACCAAAAAACTTTATTATCACGCCAGTGGATAAAGCAAGCAATAACTATGTTTTTATACGTTTTATACGTTTATAAATATGTTTTTATACATATGGCGCATATTTAAAAATTTAACAATGGCGCATATTGAAAAATTTAACAATGGCGCATATTTAAAAATTTCTTAAACTTTAAAACGTGCGATTTATCGCTAAAGACTATAAAACAGTCATCGACATAACGACGGTAAAACAGCGGCTTAAATTCCAAAGGACAGTCCTGTAACCATTTACGCTCATGATAACAAAGAAAAGCGTTAGCAAGTGTCAGACCTAAAGGTGATCCCCATTGCGATTTGCAACTCCATCGATCTGGCGATAAAGGTTAGAATTGAAAAGAAAAATGTTGTTATCAACTGGTAATGTGATAAAATCAGTGAAGTCCTGCTTCGAAATAAAACCTTCTGGACAATTCGAAGTTGTAAAAATTTCTTCAGAACATATCTCAACTGCTTCTTTAAGAGGAACATTAGTAAAAAGACTTTTAACATCGAAACTGGCTAAATGAAGATTGTCAGATGAAACATGCAGAACGTATAAAGCTGAAATTTCTTTTGCAAACGAGAATGAGTTAGAAACGGTGTATTCATTTACTGTACAAAAAGCTAAAACGGGAACAATAATTTTAGCAAGTTTAAAAGACGCTGTGCGTATCGACAAAAAAATAGGTCTCAAAGGTACATCTTCTTTATGAATCTTAGCTAGATTATATAATCGACCAGGTTGAGATCCGGCTGGAGATAATTTCTTTAACAAATCCTCGGAGATAAAACCACGCTTATAAAACAATCGTAGAATAGAACGAAATTTTTTTTCATGGTTGACAACAAAATTAAAACGACCACCTATTACCGTACCTTCCTTAATACGACACAATTTAAACTTAGAGGTATCTGATAAAATTCTATCCATTTTCTCAATGTAAGACAGACGATCAAGAAGAACATTTGTATTTCCTTTATCAGATCTTTGAATAATGAGATTCTTTTGGTTGGATAGATCTTTGAGAGTTTGAATTTCAGCCTTCAATAAAACGTGAGGTCGGGGTGAGTCACTATATTGGTAAAAAGAAGATAAAGCAGATTCTGCAGTAGACGCCTTTATCAGATCTTGATTTCCACTAAAAACAGCCAAATGACGAACCGAACGTTACATGAGTTAAAACGGAAGGAGATATTCACATTCTTGCAGCTTCTTAGGTGGTAATACAAAGTTAAGACCGCGCGATAAAGCTTTTTTGTGAATAGGTGATAAAACAAATGAAGAGAGATTTCGAATAATGGTGGACGGATTATGGAAGTTTTTTAAATCCTCTTGCTGCAGACAATCAAACTTGCATTCCTGGATTTTGTTGATATTGGCGAGTCTACTCACCACATAGGTACCCGGATTTTGGAGCACATAGGTATTTTGTGCTTGACGAATCGATCAGTTTTATCTAAGCCATCCGCGATACATGATCATGTTTTATTTTGGAAGGACCTAACTGTTGAGCCGAGTTTTACTGATTTTCATGTTTTAGCATCTGATTCTAACGAGTTCCGTCTTAAAATTAAGAAAAGTCTCTGTATTAAGAAAAATAACCCTGTTTTAAATAAAAATATTGCCAGTATTGAGCTTTTTTGTTTTTAATATTTTCTTCATATTCCTTGTTTTCAGTGCTATTTTTTCTTTTGCCCATATATATTTTATCAGCATGTTTTATTAGTAGTGTAACTTTCCCATATTATATTATATTCACTGACATTATTAATCTTTTGTAATTTTATAGTTTAGAAATATATTGTATAACTGATAATGGATCCAGCTGAATCCGAAACGTCTTATCATTATGTACTCACTAAACGTTTTATTCTTACTTTTTATTGCAATAATAAAGTTTCGATTCCCCCATGGCAAATCTGTTGCTAAAATATATTTGACTTGAAATTTGAAACATAGATACAACTGACAACGGAAAATCGATTGATGATCACGATTTTGTGATCTGACAAATTGTGCGGTCGATCATGATGTATATGCAAATTTTATTTTAAAAATTATAACTCAGCCAAATAAAATCTATATGACTTGAAATTCGGAACGTAGATACAACTACTGACAATGGAAAATCGATTGATAATCACGAATTCGTGATCTGACAAATCGTGCGGTCGCTTATGACGTATATGAAAGTTGAAAGTTGAAAGTTTATTAATTATTATTGTACAGATTACATAAAAGTAACACAAAAGTACAACATCGATACATAGAATAGATAAATGTCAATTAATCACAAAAAACATTAAAAAATAATACAAAAAAAAACAAAAAATACTTAAATAACGCTAATGTACTAGTTCAGGGTTTTTTATATATATAGCTATTAAGGAAATTTGTTGTTGGTTTAAAAATTTATATTTGAAAGTTTTTTTTAAAATCTTTTAGTTACAACATAATTTGGTAACGTGTTCCATTTGGATTGGTATCCAAATCCAAATAAATTAAATATTGAATCTCTGGAAAGCAGAAGAGTAAAAAACGACATAGTAATGTGTCATAAAATTGTAAACAATTTGGTAGATATTGGAAGCTCCTTGTTTTTTGAACATTTTTTAGAAACACAAACAGGGGGTCACAATCAGAAATTAAAAGAAAAAAGAAATAATTTAGACTTAAATAATTAATTTTTTGCAATAGGGTGGTCCCTCTGAAACAAAAGCGAGGATCGAGCTTGAGCTTTAGAGGCAATTTTGGTACAGTGTAGGCTCATTTTTAAATCAGAAGAGAGTAAAATTCTTAAATCTTTGATAGCATCTGGTTTTTCTATTTAAACAATGTTTAGACTTCAGGTTATTTTTTCCTAAATGCAAAACATTACATTTGTCGTATGCTATTTTAAGCTGCCACTCACAAGACCAGTTAAAAAAATTAATAAGTGATTGTTGAAATTCAGTTTTGGAATCTTCTCGATCTAAAATTTGATACAATTTAGTATTGTCTGCAAAAATTTCAGGTAGGTCATTTATATATACAAGAAACAATAATGGGCCTAACACACTACCTTGAAATACGCCACTAGAGACAGGTACAAAGTTTGACATGTCATTGTCAACGATAACCCGTTGACATCTGTTCAACAAAAAATTTTTAAACCAAGCAAGTAATTCGTATCCTACTCCATAGGCTTCAAGTTTTTTTAATTAATTTAGGGTGACTGACCGAGTCAAAGGCCTTAGCATAGTCTACATACATGCAGTCAATAGATTTTTTGTTTTTCAGGGCCTGAGACAACTCATTTAACTTTATTAAAAGTTGTAATGCAACCGATTTTTTTTTGATAAAAAACCAAATTGGTCGTTAGTAATTAAATTAAATTTTCTAACATATTTAAAAAACTCATCATAAATGATTGATTCCATAATCTTTGAACAAATACAAGTAAAACATACGTGTCGATAATTTTCACAATTACAAGTGGTTCCTTTTTTAAAAATAGGAATTACATGAGCGTCTTTCCATATGGATGGAATAATGCCATTTTCCATTGACAATTCAAAGATTCTAGCAAAAGGAATTGAAATTTCGCTAGCAACTTGCTTAAGGTCTCTCCGGACAGTTTTCTTAAGTATGTAAAATCGCCATTTTTGGCATACCAGATCTCGTGAAATACAGTAATATTTTACTAAAAAATTTATATGAGTGTTAAAAAGGCAGAAATATGACGATTATAAAGTGAACATTCATTATATTATTGTAAGTAATTGAAATAATTGATATTAAAAATCAAATTGCAATGATATTTTTTAAAACCCTTAAAAATATTTACTACACACTATTTATTTAAAAAAATACTTCCAATAGAGAGACACAGTTACCCTCTTTCACGTACGTAAAAATTAAACTGAATATTGTTGTATTTATGGTTTAATAAAGAATTTTCCGTGAAAAATGGGGGTTAATTTTTTCAAAATTTCGTTAAAACTTCGATTTAATTTAATTTGGTAAAATTTAAAGCTCCAGATAGTATATTTCTATTGAAATTTATAATTTTTGGAAGGCCATAACATCTTTTGTATTTTTTAACGCATATAGTTCTGTCGTGCGTCGTGCGTTTTATCAATTTTTTTCAGAAGGGTGGTTTATAAATCGCTTTTAGAGCTCATCATCCCATGGTAGCAGTGGCATAGGTTTAGCGCGTCGTCAATTTTTTTGAAAGGTCCCGAGATCGATTCCCACATAAAACATATTTGGCCACAATTTTTTTTTTTGATTTTAATAATGTTTTTTTTTAATTTTTTTACAATTTAAAAAATTTATTTAACATAAATTCAAAAAATATCATTATTGTAATCAGGATTTGTTGCCTGCTTTTCGCCAATTAGTCAAATTTTCGTGATTTGAATATCTTAAAATATTATAATACTCTATAAGTATAATAATTCAAAAATAAATTGTGTGTAAATAAAAATGGGTAATTTTTGCTCTTTATTGCAATTGGTTTACTACTGAACGCTCTGCAATAAAAACTGTCCGAGAGACTTTAAGGTAATATGCGCAAATGCCATCTGGTCCCGGTGAAAATTTGGATGGCAACTTTTTAAGTTTATTTTCAACTGATTTTACTGGAAAGAATATGGTATTAAATCCAGCATTTTCAGGATTTTTTTAATTTAATTTTGGCATTATTCCATTGTCATGGGTAAATACTGTAGCAAAAAAGGCATTAAGAATTTCGCATTTTTGTTTTGTATCTGTTATAAAAGTCCCTTTATTGGTTTTTAAAGGCCCTATTTTAGGTTTTATTTTAAGTTTTGATTGCACATATTTATAAAATGAACGTCGTCTCCATTATTAATTATATTAAGTTCTTTCTGAGTGAAAAAATTTTTTATAGCCATTTTATGTATAAAGAACGATTTTTTATTGAGCAATGACTTTTTTTTTGTATGCTCGGAGTTTTTTTTTGCGCAAGTTTTTTTATGTAAGTTGAATATTCGAATCGACTACTGTTTAATTTTACCGTTTTATAAGGAACATGTTTTCTAATACAATCTTTATGAATATTTATAAATGTGTTATATCATTCGTCAATATTTAAAGAATTGTTAATTATGTTTTTCCAATCTATCTCGTTAAGTTCATTTCTAATTTTTTGATAGTTAACTTTTCTAAAATCTTTTAAAAATTTTAGCTTTTTATTTTCATTAACTGCGTAAAAATTAATCAAAAAAGTTACAATAATATGGTCATAGTCACAAGTATCTGACAGAGGTTTGCTTGGATAAATGTCTTCGTCTCACGAATCATCGTCTCATTATTACAAAAAACTAAGTCAAGTTCGTTGCCGCAGTGGTGGGTAGGAAAATTAACCATTTGAATAAAACTACAATTATTAATATTTTTAAAAAACATTTCTTGCCTTAAATTAGTATCGTTAACGATAGGAATTGACCAATCAATGTTTGGGGAATTAAAATTCCCAGTTAAAATAACCGGGAATGAAACACTACTAAGGTGATTAATTAAGCAAATTTTATTTAAAACAATTATAACTCAGCCGAATAAAATCTATATACACTTGAAATTCGGAACATAAATACAACTGAAAACGGAGAATCATGAGAAAATGGGAAACATTTTTAACCTCACAAAATGTTTTTTTTTAATTTTTAACTTTTTAATTAAAAAAAGCGTTCATTATTCAATACCCCGAGTACGTGTTTTGAGGTGGTTTTGAGGTAAAACCGCTACT
>JASAMX010023345.1:0-12747 GCA_030248175.1 Microlaimidae sp. YZB2_3 | reverse complement strand
ATATTTGTAGTCTACTTCGTTCAGTTACGTATTGCTTGCGCACCAATCCAAATAGTAATAAAAAGTATCAGCAAGCAAAATTTAGCTTAGTTTTTTTAGGAAACATTCTTAAAAGCTCTTAACAGCATACCGAACGACTTTTTTTTATCTTTTTTTAATAAAAAAATTGTTTTTCGTGGGACCAGTTTTTTTTACTACATCTACCGTAGAGTTTTCTACTACATATAACTTTATAGTTTAACCAAGTTTTTTTTCTATTTCAGTATTGATAGCCGAGATTTTGATCTATGGCATATCCAAAGGTATGGGGGATAAGAGCCAAAAACAGGGAATTGGGACCATGGAAAGTTTTTAGAAAGTTTGAACCACAATTAATGGGAACTTTGAGCCTTTAAGAAATTGGTTTAAGGTTAGATTTAGGCTTCGCTTAGGCTTAGGTAAACGTTTTAGTGATTTTTAATTTCGGATCAAAGTTCTCAACTTACGGCTTCAAGTTCCCTGTTTTTGGCTTCAAGGCCCAGCTCCAAGGTCCGACATCGACCCAATATCATAAGCAAATACCCGTAAAATTTTTCTATTATATATATATATATATAGGCTATATATATATATATATATATATATATATATATATATATATATATATATATATATATATATATATATTTATATATATTTGTTTAGTTGTTCAACAGTGCCCTGTCATATTTTTTATTGTGTTTTGTATTTCACGTTAAGTGGAAATCATTGACTTTATTGACATTAATAACTTTTACTGTAAATTATATTGTAGGTAAATTGGGCTCAAAAGGTGCCATTTGCTACAATTGTTCTTCAAAGTAATTCAACAATTGACATCAACAGAAGTGCTAATGTAATATGAAGTTTGGCTTAAATTTTAAACGTGTAGGCATAACTTAACGTTAAGTTATGTAAAAATATGTTTGTATAAAGCTTAACTTTTACTGTCAAATTATATTATAGGCAATCGAACCGAAAAAGGTGCCATTTGCTACAATTGTTCTTCAAAGTAATTCAACAATTGACATAAACAGAAGCGTTAACATAAACATGTGATATGAACTTAACGTTGAGTTGTGTTAACATATTTCATTTTTATAAATAAATTTCTATATATCATATCACAGATTTCTACTTTTCATATTTTATAATAATAAATTTAAATTTTCTAAAGCTATTTCATATCGACATACCACACACTAAATATTGGCTATTGTTAAATATTATCGGTAAATATTAAACATATTGGTTTACATTTGGGACAAATCCCTCCGGCTAATTCGTGCCTTGACAATTAATAATTCAATCTGGTTTTTTAAACGCAATTTTTATAAAACCTACTAGGTTTAAACGATGCACTTTCAGAGCACTTTGCCCGCATTTTGGGGCCGGTCCACTAAACGCGTGTAAAGTAGTGCTATTTTAGCACGTTGTTTGAACCTGATTTTCTGTAGTAAATGACTATTTTGGAGACACCCGTTTAAAGCTGTCAGATAAATAGTCTTAGATTTCGCTCAAAACAATATATGTGATACTTCAGGTGTTGTAAACCACAATGAAACCATTTTTAACTCTGTTTAAACAACCCATGTTTGTGTAGTACCCTCTAGAAATTGGTGTCTTCGACATTTTTGATATTTTTTTTTTTGGAAAAAAACATTAAACTTTTTGATTGACAATCAAATCCTTCGGTTTTATGTTTTGCAATAACTTGTGTTGAAAGTAACTTTTTTAGGAAAAAAGTACTTAAACTTTTTAAAAGTCAACTATATCTTTTAAAAGTTTTAATTTTTACAACAAAAATTTGACAATTTTACTAAAATGTTACTTTTTAAGTTTTTTTTCTAAATTTAACAGGTCCGCCAATTTTAAAACGTAAAATCAAACTGGTATTTTAACATTATTTCCCTTATACAGCTACCCAAATCATAATAAAATAAACGAAAAAAATGTGCCACATTCGAGCATTTGAATGACTAACATTTTAGGAACCAATACAAAACATTACACATTTGTAATAATTCTATTATACATGTCTAAACATTAAGTTTATTTTCCAAAAAAAAAATTACAACCTTAAAAACAAATTTACATTTTTTACAATTTTACAAATAAATAAATATTAAATAAGTAAATATTAAAGAATTTTTATTTTTTTTTTCTAATTTTAGCCAGTTCACCAATTTAGAAAATCCAAGCGAACTGATATTTGGCATTATTTGGCTCTTAGAAACCATTTAACCACCAAAAAATAAACGAAAAACATGTATATAACCATTTAAGCATCAATCATTTAAAATGATTAAAATTTTAGAAGCTAATACAAAACATTATCAAGAATACGTGAAAATAAATTAATAAAAACAGAAGAATGAGAAATGAAGAACAAATTATACAGGCTATGTGTCGATCCAACTTAAATGCATACGTATGCATTGTTTTATATGCATACGTATGCATAAGTTATGCATAAATTCATATGCATACGTATGCATATTTTTTTAAAGTTATATGCATATGTATGCATTTGTCCGCGAAGTTTATGCATACATATGCATATTTTATAAAAAAAAAACCAATTTTTTTTTAATTCTAAAATATGCATATTTATGCATGTTTTGCAACTTATATGCAAACATATGCATTTTACCGCAAAGTATATGCATACGTATGCATTTTTCGTAACTTTTATCCATACGTATGCATAAAAGTTAGAAAAAAAACATACGTATGCATAAAAGTTTCAAAAAAATGCATACGTATGCATATACTTTGCGGAAAAATGCATAAGTATGCATACCTAAAAAAATATGCATACGTATGCATATGAATTTTTGCATACGTATGCATTACATATGCATACGTTTGCATATAAACATATGCATACGTATGCATTTAGGTTGGATCCATTAACTTTGATGTATTCTTGACATTACACAATTAGTATTTTTGATATAGATTTTTAACCATATAAATTGTGCTCATACTAGGTTTTTAAAAGTATTTGAATTTTTCAAAAATTAACTTTATTTTTTTAATTTGTCAATTATAAAAACCGAAGTTTTACAATTTTTAAAAAAATGTTAATTGTTTTTAAACTCATCAAGTTTACGTTTTGAAAGACTGATATTTAAATTTTTCAAACTACGTTTTTATTTGTAAATTCATTAACAAGATCTAAGTACTTATTTTTGTTATTTTATTTTTTTTAAATATTTTTGTTAAGGTATGTTTAGGGGCTTTACTTCCAAATACTGAAATAAATGGACTGAAAATAATGAAATAATAAATAAATGAACTTCAATAAAACTTTACTCTGACGTTTTGAAGTGACTACAGCCTTTTTTTCACAGGCTCTAAAATAATCTAACAATTATAAAATCTTAAAACATTGTCATAAAACATTATATTATGCATAAACAGGTAAATAAAACCGTAAAGGTTAAAAAATTAATAATTAATGAATAAAAAAATAAATTAATGTTTGATATAAATTATTAAAACCGCGCACAAAATTAGCGGCCCATAAAACGAGTAAATCCAAAATTAAACAAAACAAGTCCTCATAATTAGGAAAGGCTGGTTCACACTACATGACTTAAGACGTATGACGTAGCACTTAAGACGTAAGGCGAAAATTTGATCAGTTCACATTCTCATACTTAAGACGTGTGGCACATCACTTAAGGGGCAAGAGAGATACAGCTGTGCTCTATCCCTACGTCAGTTTTGACGTAAGTGAAGTAAAAAAACTACGCAAATTTATTAACTGCAGCTAATAAATAGATTTTTCTGCTATATTTTTTTAAATTTTTTTTGCAATTTAAGTTCTAAAAATTTGTAAAAACTTATTCCAGGCAAAAAAATGATCCGAAAATCAGATTCAGGGCAAAAGTTTGACAAAGATTGTCCGAAATTAACTTAGCTTGTTTTGTTTGGCATGGCAAATATAATGATAAAGCCCTCTCAGGTATACAGAACACAATAAATTTTATCTAAAAAAAGCATGGAAATTTTTTAGAGGTTTTTTTTTAAAAGGCGATTATCTTTCCTCTTTCCTTGTCCGGCCTATGGTGTAATGGATAGCACGCCAGAGTCGACTCAATTCCTGTATCGGCCAAACTTTTAAATAAATTTGGCTGTCTAAATTTTTCAGCGCGTGGTTATTTTCGCTTCTACTTTGGGTCGTCACATATTTAATTTTTTATAGTTTCACAAAATGAAAAGTTAAAACACACAGAAGTTGACTGAATAAACTGAGTTAAAAACTAAGTAACACATACTAATAGACTATTTAAACCACGAAATTAAACTGTTTCTAGGGAGAAAAACCACTAAAAGCTCTTACGTCATATGTTTCATGTGTGATTGTGGAAACTGAGAGCCCTTACGTTTTACGTCATAATTATAAGTCATAAGTTTTACGTCATACGTCTTAAGTGATGTAGTGTGAACCAGACTTAACAGTCATGTGTGTGCAATCATATGTTATGTGAAAAAAAAAACAATTGTTCAATAATATTGATTAAAATTGAAGAATTCCTTTTGGGAAGCCTTTTTTTACTGTTAGCAATAGCATAAAGTGAATTTTGGCGTTTATTGCATTTAAAAAACGTGATTTCAAAAATAAATTAATAAACAGATGCTTTTTTTTCAGTAATTCATTGGAAAAACTTTTTTTGATTATTGTATTTGTTTTTGAAAAAATATTATGCTGTGTTTTCATATCGTATTGTTTTACTAGAATGCGTAGATTTTCTAGAAATATAAAAAAGAGCATGTTTATAATTTTGTTGTTATAATCCAATCAACCTGAAAAACAGATATTCAGCACAGCTAAATGCTTATTTTACCGCGGATTAAGACATCTAAATAATTCCAAAGGAGTACTGTCACAAATCAAATTCCTATAATGCACGAACCGGACTGCTCCTTTAATACCAAACCTACCTAACTCAACTTTGGTATTTAGAGTGCTCCACTACAAGACTACAACATTATTAAATTTCAGCTGAATCGGCTCAGTATTAAAGGAGCAGTCCGGTTCGGGCGTTATAGGAATTTGATTTGTGACAGTGCTTCTTTAATTCTTGCCCCAAAAATTCAAAAAAAAAGGTTACTACTGTATGAGGCCATTACAAACGCTTTAATGACACAAAGAATTGTGTGGCGGAGAGTGGGTGGTAGGGTTAGTAATCTGTATTATCATTAACGCTAAATATTATGTTGTCATTCCGCCCAGTTTCAAATGCGCGTTTCGTTATATTCAAATTACAGTAATTACGCCGGTCGCCGAGCGTGCAATGAAAACCATTTCAAGCAGCGAATTCGCTCCCCACAAATGGTGCAAGTGTTAATCGGGTTCCATATCATTGGTTTGCGGTTTTAAGTTTGAGAGTTGTTGTTGTAGCCTACCGCGCTGAACGGGATCTGTAAAGTCGTCCAGAACATTCATAGGTTAGAATTTTTATAATTAAGCCTATTTTTATATTTGAATTTCCTTGAGATGCCGACAGCTGCGATTGGTCTCGGCCAATCTAGGTAGGGAAAAGTGTTGAGCGGAAGTCGTTTCAGCCAAACGACTCCCTTCCATGAGTTAGGATTTTATCGGCGGCATATGATAATATACATGGCGGAATGGCTCCAACTCGTGCAGTTTAGGTGCAGTGCAGCCAATGCAGGTATACTTTAGGGAATTTGCACGTTGAGTTAGTTAGTTTAGTTTAGCTTAGTTTAGCTAACTAATTTTTTTAATTTAGTTATTTAGTTAGGTAGGTTAAATAACTCTCGCGGAGATGATTGTCAATAATCACCTTTGCACGTAAAAACTTGTGTTAGTAATTTTTTGCCGAAAAACCCCAAATTTTCTGAAAAACTAATACATGAATTTAGAAACAATCATATATTTTTAAAAAATACATTTATTCATCTTAATCATGTTGCTAAAACCCTCACTTGTATAATCGTGTGTTTGGTGCCAATGCACCGATTTTTTGTACGAAAACGAGCAAAGCAAATAGCCTGTATTTTTCTACTAAAAACTGCATATTCTTGTAAAAACGTTGTATTTTTAAAATGCATTTGGCTCCCCGCAACTAGGAATCCACCGGGGCAGGATTTTCGCTGATGCCGGGGCCGGGGCCGGGGACGGGGACGGGGTAGCGAAACTTGGATTTGCCGGGGCCCAGATCAAGGCCGGGGTAGAAAATTTTGCCCCAGCCGGGGCCGGGGCAGGCTAAAAATTTTTAGAAGTTTTAGTTTTGGTCATTTTTTTTTAATTTAAATTTGTTACTGTAGATTATTTGTTTTAGGTAATTAATAGTTACGTTTTAAAATTTAAGCACTTGTGTAAGTAGAAAAACCTATTTTAAAAACATTAATGTTTTTTAAAGGAAAACAAAAAATTTATTTTAATATTTTGATGTTTCTTAAACCTTAAATTAATATTTTACATAGTAATAGTATACACTATGCACTTTTATGTAAGTATTGGCAATATATTCAAGTTTAAAACAATATTATACTTAATCCACTAACCATTCTTATTACTTTTACAGAATGTTCTATAAATAGAGCAGGAGTTAAAGCAATTTTTCACAGGGAGTATGTTTTGATTAAAAAAGCAAAACGTGTTAAAGGAACTAAAATTAAAATTGGATACCAATATGAAAAAAACTTTGAATAATTTGATAATTTGATAGCAATTTTTTTATATACGAAATTTCTTCATATTTATAAATTGATATGCTAATAATTGGTGAAATTTAACACTAAGTTTTAAGAGTGTTATTTTAAAAAAGCATTTTTTTTTCGAACTTTAATTACATGCCTCTACTGAACATTTTTTGGTCTAGCATACAAGAGGGTTTAAAATGCACTTTTTTATTTTAAATTGTTAGAGCGTTTTTTAAAGCTTTATTACCACTTTTTTATTTTAAAAAAAACTTATTTTAAATTCTAAAAAGTAAAATAAATATATTGTGAATACAGGCGAATACGTTCGTTTTCTAGCTTGCTTCAAGTCGGTAATTTTACTCATGTGGATCCGTGTACGGAATTTTCGTCTTTTGCATTACGTCTATCAACATCTCATAGTCTACATTTCGTCTTCGGAAAGCTCTTCCTTTAAACATCTCGTCTTCGGAAAACCCACCTTTTAGATAGGATTTTGTAAACGCATTTTCAAAAAGGCGATTTTCCGCGCAAACGATAAATTCCACTTAATTTTTATGTTTCGTTTAGACTTGGGAAAAACTGGTGTGTTTACTCTTTAAATCAAAGAACACAGCATTAAACAAATTTACAACAATAAAATTTTGCTTAATTTTTTGGGTTAGGCTTAGGCTTATGTAGTGTTTCGGTCTTCAAAAAAAATCATTTAATAAAAGTTTATCATAGTAAAATTTAGCTTTATTTTCGGGTTTTGCTAAGGCTTAAGGATAAAAAATAGTTTACATTCCACTGTTCAAGTCACTAAATAATAAAAACTTTGTAAAAATACGCTTATAAAATCGCACTCAAAACACGAGTTTTCCGAAGATTAAATGTTTAAAAGATGAGCTTTCCAAAGACGAGATATAGAAGACGAAAAGTCTGGAATCTTATCTTACCTTATCTTTAGTCTAAAATTATAAATTCAACGTCACGTGAGCTTTTTCAATTAAATTGTTTTTGTGATTTTGCACAACTTTTTGTAGTTTCTTGAGATTTATCAAAAACATATAACCCAAAAATAATTCCGATAATACATTAAGTTTTTGAATAAAAGCGTGCAAGAAAAAATGTACTATTTTTAATGCACGCGACTTCTGTGCATATACAACCACTGATTTCTCGCGCAGAGATTTGTCTTGCTCGTTTGTCTTTTTTGTGTATTGCATTTATTTGGAAAAGTGAAAAAGAAATATGCGCTACGAAACACTAACACTGTGTTAAAAATCGGTGCGCCCGAGATATAGCAGAAAACGGCGAGTTTCAGTATTTTAAAGTCGCATAAAGTACGAATTTTCAAAAAAGCTTTGTTTAAAAATTAGTGCTTACCAATTTTGGTTTATATATTTGTAGTTTTATTAATAATATATAATTATAAAAACCTAAAATTAAAATAGAAAATTAAAAAAAAAGCCCAAAAATGATTTTTACTGGAATTTTTTTTAAATAATGGTATCCAAAAAATTTTGGACCTGGTCCATTCAAACTGGGTCCGTCACTTTTGGCGAGAAAACTCTGCACCGGTACTATGGAAAAGTTTTTTAGGCTTAATGATTAATATCGTTGACATTTATTAATTGACTTTTTTAAATAAATTTTATTCGAAAACTTTTTTTAAAATAAATACAAACAGTTCATACAAATTTTTTGTGTAAAAAACATTTACATTTGTTGTCTTTTGGGCGGTATAAAAATACTGGATTGGCTCAAAAAAGTGGGCTGACTGCGCATTGTTTTCTCGTCAAAACAAGCGGACCCAGTTGGAATAGACCCTAATCAAAATTTTCGAAATTTTAGTGTATTTTTAGGAATAAACTTAAAAATGCTAAAATATAAAGGAAACCGTAACTTAATTTTTTTTTTATTTATTTAAAAAATTTTTTAACATAACTAAATTTTAAAACAGTTTCAATATCACCTAAAAATAAAAGCAAGAATATATATTCCAAAAAAATGTCCAGTTACAATAAGACAGAAAAACTCACTCATGAGCAAAATTATAACCATCACGATCTGCTAATTTCTGCTACGCAGCGATTTTGTAAAAGTGTCAGAAAAACAAGTTTTGGTGTACTAAATATCGCTGTGCGAGAAAATCTTTATTGAGTGCACACAAAGTAGCTTGCGTGTGAAAATTTAAATGTTCAATATTTCTTGTTAAATTTAGGTAAAAAATTTACTGTACAGCCGACAATTTTTTGGGTTATATATTTTTTGATGTAAGCAATGATATTGTAATAATTTTAATATTTATTGTACGTCTTATGAATAATTATATATTTTCAAACTCTCATCTCATCTTGTAAACAAAATCTACAAATGGTTTTTAATTACAAGAAATTTTAAAATTTTAAGAATAAGGATTTACGATTAAAATAAGGTATCTTAATTAAATCAAGAGTCTTATGGTTGATTTATATTTCGCTGACCTCTTAAGTTTGTAAGACATGAGCAAACCAATTCAAACAGTGCGGTTATGGCGTCTGTTTTTTAAACAAATTACGTTTAAGATTTAAATCTTAATACTCCAAAATATTTGATACTTTTTTAACAATTGAATACAATACCAATAAAATACCGACCTTTTCAAAATAGTATCGATACTTTTAAATAAATACTTACCCCTAAAAAGTAGTATTTATTTAGTATTAAAATACTAATTGAATATATTTTTTAACCCCTACCTAATACATAAATTAAAAAATACCTTGCAACTTTTCGTAACTTTTTTAAAAACCATTGATTTTGATGATCTCAACTGAATTCCAACAAAAAAATATTTCACAAAATACTTCAAAAAATATTTTACTTTCAACAATCGAAATTTCTAAAAAAGATTTTGTAAAATCAAAAAAAGCATTATTTATGTAAAAGACAAAACAAAAAATGTTTTTATTTTGGCTTGCCAGCAGTACAGAGTTGTTGCATGCAGCAACTCGCCTTATCTGCTATCCGATGCCGTTTTTCAATCCGGTTTGAACGTGTTATCCGCTATCTGCTATCCGCTATCCGATGCCATTTTGTGTGAACGTGTTATCCGCCATCTGGTATCCGCTATCCGCTATCCGCTATCCGAGGCATATCCGGTGTGAACGCGTGGTCCGCTATCCCCTATCTGCTATCCGCTATTCGCTATCCATCCGGTGTGAACCAGCCTTTACGGTTTTTTTTACATGTTTATGTATACTATATTTCTTTATGACAATTTTTAAAGATTATATAATTTTTAATTGTTTTAGAGTCTGTGAAAAAAAGCCTGTAGTCATTTTAAACCGTCAGCAGAGTGAAGTTTTATTGTAATTTATTTATTTACAATCAGTATTTGGGGGTAAAGCCCAAAAGCATACTTTGATTAAAATACAAATATAACATAAAATAATTTAAAAAAATGTATTTAGACCTTAGATCGTGTTAATGAGTTTACAATTAGAAAAGTAGGTTAACAATAGTGTTGTAAAAAATATTGATTTGGGATCATTTTAAGTAAAAGTAAACTTAATTTTAAAAATTTAATTTAAATAAAGTAAGAGTAAAAGTAATTTGTGTTTTTTTTAATTTAAGTAAAGTAAAAGTAAAAGTAAGGGTCAAAATTATATTTAAGTAAAGTAAAAGTAAATGTAAGACCTATTTTTTAAATAAAATTAAGGGTAAAAGTACAAAGAAGTAATTTTGGAACAGAGCAAAACACCGGTTTTTGGAGCTCGAGAGCTCTGTTCTAAAGTTTTTTTGCTAATTTTATCTAAAAATAATCATTTCAAAGAGTTTTTTAGTCAAATTAAATGGTTTTAGTGTGTTAGCGGCTTACAAAATTATCTTCGGTCATTCGCTTTACCACAAGTTTATGGGGAATCTTCTCATTGAAATTGCTTAAATTTTACTTAGATTAATTTAGGTATTTGAAGTGGAAAATCTGAGTAAGAGTAAAAGTAAAAGTATTTGAAATTTCAAAAGTCGAGTAAGAGTAAAAGTAAAAGTAATTGAAATTTCAAAAGTCGAGTAGAAGTAAAAGTAAAAGTAATCCGAAATTCATTACTTTTTTTACAACACTAATTAACAAAGTCAAATTATCAGTTTTTAATTGATAAACTTGTTGAGTTTAGAGGAAATAAAAAAAATCTAATTTTTTTGTAAAATGGTAAAATTTTGTTTTTTTTTTAAATTAAACATTTTGAAAAAAAAGTTATTTTTTTTAAATTTAAAATACTTTTTAAAAGTTACTTTAAGCACATTTATAGCATATATTTGGTTAGAAATCTATAACAGAATTTTTACAATTGTGTAATGTTTTGTATTAGTTCCCAAAATTTTATTCATTCAAATGATTGATAATTAAAAAGTGGCACATTTTTTTTCGTTTATTTTATTGTGGTTAAAGTATTTGTATAAGAGCTAAATTAGGTTAATTTATAAATTAAGTTTGGTTCCATGTTTCAAATTTCGTGGAACGGGTAAATTTAGTAAAAATCAAAAAATCAAAAACATACATTTTTTCTGCAAAATTGTAAAATTTTGGTTGTAAAAATTAAAAATTTTGAAAAATAAAATTAACTTTTGAAAAGTTCAAATACTTTTACCTATAAGACGTTAGTTTGAGTACAATTTCTAGCATATATGGTAAAAAATGTTTAACAAAATTCTTACAATTTTGCAATGCTTGTATTAGCTCATTATCAAATGATTGATATTCAAAAGTGGTACTTTTTTCATTTGTTTTGTGATAATTAAAAAGTCTGTATAAGGGCTAAATTATGTTAAAATACTAGTTCAGTTTCATGTTTCGAAATTGTAAACTGGTTAAATTCAGAGAAAATAAAAATTCAAAAATTTACGTTGTTTTGTAAAAATGCAAAAATTTGTTGATAAAAAATAAAAAAAGAATAGAAAATAAAGGTAAATTTTTGTGAGTTCAAATATTTTACCTATAGAAAACATATACCTTAAATAGTTAGTTTGAGCATTATTGATTGCATATGTGGTTTTTCATGTGTCATTCAATTACAGCAATTGTTCAATGGTATATTTTAGCTTTCAAAATTTTAGTCATTCAAATAACTGATGCTCAAAAAATGGTACTTCTCTTTTCTTTAATTTTCACAATTGAAATAACTGTATGAAGAATAAATAATAACAAATCGGCAGCATGCCTTGCATATTTTAAAGGAGTAAACTGGTTGATTTTAAAAATCAAAAAAGTTTTACAATTTTTTCAAAAAATTCAAAATTTCAAAATCCTAAAATTTTTTAGAAAAACTTTAATTTTTTTAATTAAAAATTAAAAAAATACCAAAATAAAATTTATTTTAAAAAAATTCAAACAATGTTACATACTTAAGAATCACATTTAACCCCAAGACTAAAAAATCAAGAGGATTTATTATCAATCAAAAATCAATTTTTTTCACAAAAAAATTTTTTTAAAAATATCAGAAGCAGCAACTTTAAGTGGGTACTACAGACACACGGGTACTAAAAAAGCATGAGAATTTATTATCGATCAAAAATCAATTTTTAAAAAAAAAAAATCTTAAAAATGTCAAAAGCACCAACTTCAAGTGGGTACTACAGACACACGTGTTTGTCAAACTGAGCAAAAGATGGCTTCATTATGGTTCATAACATCTGAAATAATATATCATTTTCAGTGAAATCTAAGACTATTGATCTGACAGCTTAAAATGGCGATAGAGAAAGCGAGTCTTGTTAAAACTCTTGAAAATGTTTTACTTTTTGTATTTTAATTGTTTAATATAGATAAATTAAATTTCATTAAGTTTATGCATATTTGTTTTAAATACAAGCTATTAAAGCCTTAACACCTAATTAGGGGTTTTGTTTTAATATTTTTCACCTAATTATAGTTTACACGGTGCCGTGGGGCCTAATCTCCGTGTGACGCTCCCCCACCACGATAATTCATTTATAATAAAAATAAAAATAAGAAAAAGATGAATTTAAACCACGAAATTTACACACGTTGTGTAATTATAGTTAGCGCGGTGCAGTGGCACCCCAGTG